>JARYHS010001113.1:1223461-1339912 GCA_031002005.1 Vandiemenella viatica
GGCATCGTCATGCAGCAAAACGATGCCCTTGCTCAACTTGCCACGTCTTTTGTTCTGGATTAAACGGCGCAGATTGTTCAATGTCTCACAATAAGCTGCTGCATTGATTGTCTCATTACGAGACAGAAATTCCGCAAGCAATACTCCTTTTCTGTCCCAAAAAAAATGTGCACATGATTTTCCGGACAGAAATCGTTTGCTTGAACTTCACTTTTTTGGGTGAATCTGAATGCCGCCATTCCATGGACTGTTGCTTTGATTCAGGTGTGACGTAGGCCACCCATGTCTCATCGCCCTTAACAATTTGGCTTAAGAAATCATCACCATCGTTGTGGTACCGCTCAAGGAAAGTCAATGCACTGCCTAAACGTTTGGTTTTGTGCACATCCGTTAACATTTTCGGTACCCAACGTGAGCACAATTTTCGGTAATTCAAGTGCTCGGTCACAATGCCATATAAAACACTACGAGAAACATTAGGAAAGTCATCACACAAGGAGGAAATCGTAAAGCGTCTGTTTTCTCTCACCTTATTGTCCACTTTCTGCACCAAATTTTCATTAACGACCGAAGGACGCCCACTCCGTTGTTCATCATGCACATTTGTGCGGCCATCTTTAAATGCTCTCACCCACTTTCTCACCATTCCATCACTTATAATGTTTTGTCCGTAAACTGCACAGATCTCACGATGAATATCGATCGATTTTAGACGTTTAGCACAAAGAAATCTTATAACAGCCCGTACTTCACAGTCGGCGGGACTCACGATTATCGGAGGCATCTTAAACACTCAGTGAACAACGTAACCAACGAAGAATGAGACTGTAATGGCGTCAGTGCGTAGGCAAGAGATGCAGGTACCCAGTGCGCATGCGCGGAACGCCGACCGTAGCGCTGTGGCCACGGTGTGACAAAACGGTACTTACTTAAAAACTATGCCTCGTATAAGCCGGTATCTAGAACGGCGAGTGCCTGCTTCCTTAATCGCTATCTCAAATGCTGCAATGCAACAAAGTCGCGCCGAGTGGTGTAAATGTTTAATTTGAAAGATTATCCACGCCAGACGGACAACACAGGGGCAGCAGAACAGGAATGAAGATATCGATTATGCAGCGACTACAACTCTGCGAATAATCGTATATCTAGGTTATTTCAAATCACAAGACATGGAAGAAGGTGTCTGCAGGGAGAATATTATTAAAATCGCCATGCTTTTTTAGTTTCAAATCTTTGTATTCTGTTAAGTAGTTTTCTTAAAAATATAACATGAAGTAAAATAGAAAAAGATTCCCATAAATCTCATGTACCGTCAAACGCTAAATAATTAAATAAATAACTACGAAAATACTGCCAGATTTTCTTCAGTTCTAATAGGTATTTGAGTTTTGTCGAGAAAATAACAGGTTACATAATGCCGTGAATCTCCGCTTGAGTCATCCGGAAAAAATCTTTCGAGAATTCTCTTGTCACTAAATAAGCCAGATGAGAGTTTCTTCTTTTCATATACTCATTTTTCATAGTTTTGTACAAATCAGCTCCTGTTAAAATAATTACAATTTTCCAAGCTTGGCATACCAGTCTGATTCTGAAATCAAAACTAGAGTTTTTGCATCGAAGTGTTTTTGGTTATGCTTTTTTGTCGGTTTGTCACAAAACACAACAATGCTTTGTAAACTGCGCTCTAAAGGTGGGTTTACACGCTCAAGCCATTTGCACAAACTGGCTTGCGCAAGCCAATTTGTGAAAATGAACTGAACGAAATGCTGCCGTTCACACGTTCAGTTTGGCTTGCACAATTATGAAGCGAGGAACCCCGAAAATTGTAGTTTTCTGTGTTCAAAATGGAAAATTTTGACGAAGAACTAATTCTTGCAAAGGCTGTGGTTTGCATTATATATAAAACATTACTGCATCTGACAGAGGCCCATTAATTTTTTGCAGAATATCGATTGTGATTGATACTGGTTTCGGTATCTCAGAAATTATTCAACAGATCATTTTACTACCGCGATTTCGACTTTTAGCTTAATTACAATGTCTATTATATTTCTGTTCTCTCCAAAAATCTTTATTACCTTTTATCTCTCAGAAATATGTGCTTCAAAACAATCAGTCAGTGTTACAGCGAACGTCTTTTGGCAACACAAAAGCTTTTCCACCTTCTTTTTTAAACAGTTTGCAGCATGACTGTTTCGGAAATTTTTGATAATTTGCACAACATGCTCCTTTGTATTGGCCATTTCCACTTCCAAATCGTTTTGATACTAAATTCGGAAAATGTGCTGAACAACCGTATGTTATAGTATTTTCATATTTAAGGTCTCTTCTCATTTTAGCCATATTAGAAGCGTGATCTATTACGAACTTGGATTGCAGTAGCTCCATTACAGCCTTAACAAGTTTAGTGAGATATTCAAACGTATGTAGCTTTCCGGATGTGTGTATAGTGTCAAATAGTTATAATTCGTATAAATAGTTATATATGTATATATATATTTATACAATACAAAACAAAGAGAGAGGAATACCCTTTCCTCTGACGCCTACAAATGTGTTTCATTTTGCACACAAAATAGTTGAACTATGGAGTTAAAAAAAGTGAAAAAATCATGATTAATTTAATTAAAAAACCAATGATTTTTTTTTATTTTTAGAAAAAATTGTATTTTTTTTTTTTCAACCCTGCTCTCAACTTTCCACCAATACGGAAACGACTTGTATTGTTCATTAAATTCAACAAGAAATTGTTTCTGTTCGGACTTTTGAATAATACAATGAACAAACTAAATAACAATTAACACGAACTGAATGACTAAATAATAAAATAAATGAATAAGATTACTGAATAGATAACCGCTAATTGATAAGGTCGGGGGGACAGGTCGGAGAACGTCACCATCACCCATGCGCATGCGCAAAGTTGGAGTTGTGGCTTGAGCAGTGTCTAAACGCTCATGCCACCTCAAGCAGATTTTCTGTCGAGACAGATTTTACTCAAGCCAAACTTTTTGGCTTGCGCAAACGTCATGCCAGCGTTCACACGTAACGATTTACTTGCACAAACTGGCTTGCGCAAGCTAATTTGCGCAAATGGCTTGAGCGTGTAAACGCACCTAATAAGCGCGGGTAACTGCCCGACACAGTTTCATTGTCTGTGCTGCCCTGCCCTGCTCTGCACCACGCAGGTCAATGTGCGCTCCGGGTAAAGTCTCTTCTCTATTCCGTGAAAGTTCTCTTGAATGTAGAAAAACTTCGCTCCACGTCACACGAAGTAAGAGGTGCGAACTTCACATCAGCGATTTCCTTAGTTTTTGAAGGCAGTATTTCTTCGTCCATTAGTGCAGAGAGAACACGGCCTATTGGTTCCAACCTCTTGAAATCTGGATAGCGCGCTAGAACAGCCTCCAGCTTCTAGGCTACAGACAGGAGCCCTTCCTGGATGATTTGAAGCGTTTCCACCATCGGAAGAGTGGCTTCTTCCAACTACTTGATTGAAAATTCTAGGTTGTAAAAATTAATCCTTATATAGGTCAACTCCTGTACATCTGGTACGCATTCTCTGCATTTACTACAGCAACAGCTTCACTTTCATCTAGTGCATCAGCGTGTTCTATAAAGCTCTCATGATTTTCTGCGCAGTATATTGAGGCTGAGAGCCAGGTCCCCCATCGTGTCACTACTGGTCGTGAGGCAGGGTACTGATGGACTCGACTAGCCGCTTTAGGTCATAACATGGAAATTAGGTTCTTTTAGGTACTATTAAATTTACCAATAATATTTGCTTATGAAAAATACAAAAAACAATTAAGGAATGTTGGGGTGGAGACAGAATAGGTTCGAACCTAAGAATCCGGGGCTTAGTTATTAACAAGGGATTACGATAGAATCCAGCAATGCAGTCAGCTGCTCCATAAGGCGCGCCTCCAAATAATTCCGCCCGCTGCCGAGAGTATTTCCTTATTTGTTTGTAGAGGCTCTATCATTGTTTGTAGAGACTCTAGGCCAACAACTTCTTAAAAAACTAAATTCTGCAACATTTTCACTGAGGGTAATATCTAGAATAGCTAATATAGAAACCAGAAAGTTAGTATATTTTGCATATTTTCATTCCCTGTTCACTTATGGCATCTCATTCTGGGGAAACTCGTCACAAGCACAGAGGGTATTAAAAATGCAAAAGCGTGCTATAAGAACTATTTGTGGAGCAAGCCCACAGACGTCGTGCAGAAATCTATTTAAAAACCTGGGTGTACTAACAATGCCAGCACAGTATGTATACTCTGTACTATCATTTGTAGTGGAAAATCCTGAACACTTCAATCTTAATGCTGACATACATAGCCATAATACTAGGAATAAATATAATATTCACAAGGATTACAAATCACTGTCAATTGTACAGAAAGGGTTAACATTTACTGGAGCTTCCTTATTCAATGTAATACCAACAGAAATTAAATGTTATCTACAAAAACCCAACTACTTTAAGTCCAAACTCAAAGAGTTTCTGCTTCAGAACCCATTTTACTCTGTGAAAGAATTTTCTTCTTGGAATTTGGTAACTAAGAATGACTGATAAAATAGTATATATGGTGTGTGGAAGGGGAAAGTGACAAAATTATCCACAATTACTAAAATGATATATGGTTTTCTTTCTGTTGAAACTTTTGACAAATGAACTAATTACACTGTTTACAAAATTTCACTCATATATAGTAACTATCATGGGATAGCATGCACTCAAAAACTGTTGTGAAAAATTATCATACTAACAGGTTTTTAAATAATTGACTGCTTATGAGTTGTTGGTGATATAATTGATATTGCTAATAGGTGTGTGTACTGTTCCACATAAATAGCAACTAACATAATATAATATGTCGTCACAAATTACAGTGAAACTTATCATGGTAACTGGTTGGTAAGAAAATAACTGGTTATTAGATGCTGGTAACAAGTGTATACACTGTTCCACATAATAAGTATTAATTAACTCGGGATTGTATTTGTAGATTACAGGAGATATTGGTTATACTAATGGGTTGTTGCTAACTTGTTGTCAATATATAATAATATTATCAATTATATAGTAATATTGACCTTACTAATAAGTGTATGTACTGTTCCACATCCCCGAGATTATTCTCACATGGGATCAAAGTGAACATATCTATCTATCCATCTATCAATCTCCCTAAGGGTGTACCAGAGAAGCGAAATAATTGGATTAGAAAACTTTGGTCGGACAATTGCTCGAATATGGTGGCGTAGTTTGGGACTCACATTATGAGTGCAAAAGATAACAGATAGATTTATTTGCGGACGCAGTCAGTGACTGATATGATAAAAGAGCAGGATTGGAAGTTATAGGAAAACAGGAAGGTGATTAAGGCATTTGTTGGTGATGATGATTAGATGGATAGGCTCGTCGACTGTTGCTAGACGTCATGCGTAAGGGATTACCAAGGGAAGGGATGGCTAGTTTACTAAAAGGACGAAGGGTTTTAAATTCGTAATTGGCAAAAGTATATGAGTGGAGGAATTTAATCCTCAAAATCTATCAGTTAGTATTAATAATGATAGCAATATAATAAAAATAATTGCATGGAGTATTGTAATTACCACTGGAGCAAGCTGTCCATCACAAATAAATTAAATTCATTTCAAACGAACTCAAGCAGCAACAAAAAAATTGAATGTTATGTTAACTTATAGTTAATCACAGAAAGGATAAAGTATGAGAGAATGTATGTTGTGTCTGTATGTGTGTCTGTCTGCATACAGACTATTTTTGACTTATCCCATATCATTTCTACTTTGTACTATGTATGATGCAAAGGGACCAATAAATTAAGACAATGTACAAATTCAGAGAAAATTAAAATTGCCACTAGGAGTTAAGATTCATTGCAATTAAAAGTAATTTTTGTAAACGTTTTTCTTATTAGTATGAGAAGAGTGAAATATGAAGATTCTAGACAAACGTATTAAGATGTGAAGTGGATCTTGGATTTTCACATATCTACTCATTTACTGACTTCCATTGACGTGGATTACACAATAAGTAGGCCTAAATTGTTCACGTTACCATAAATTTCAAATGCGTCGACGGAATTATGGAAAGGCTGGCAACAATTTATATTTTAGAGGGCAGAAGTTGGGAGTACATTAAGTATCTCTGAAACAGAACCTATCAGCTGTTGTGGAAGAGAGTCATTATTTTGCTGTGAAGTTATATTGCGTTTTGTTGTCTTAAAACAACAAGGAGGTGGTATGAAGCCGATAAATGCTGTGTGTATTCAGAAAGAAGTAGGTTTACAGCTTAAAGCTTCTTACGCAGTCTTACAATACAGCTTAATGTCCCACAACAACAGGACAAAGCTTTCAGTAGCCTGCTTTCCATTTGGTTTGTACAGAATTCTGTATTAGCACATTTTGCTCGTTAAACTGTGTTAGTTGACCATATTGTGTTCACGATACCTTTAAATAAGTTGTGTTTGATCGTCTGAAAAAATATGAGCAAATACATTTACAGCCACTAAACGATGTTTGTTAGTGTTTAACTGTAATAAATCGACGGACGAAACCGAAGAAAAAAGTCCTTTTTGCAGCAATTACTACGCGATTGCATTTCTTATATGAAAATTATCACAGGCACGGGAATTTATAACTGAAATACATTTTACTATGTTTGTATTCTGCAGTGACTGCTATCAGTGTTTTTGTCTGTGATAAGTGATTATCTGAATCTGTTACATAGCTCTTGAGGAAAAACTATTTCTAGTTGTGTGATAATTGGTTTCTTCAGTATCTTGCTTTCCATTTTCAGTTACATATGAAGCCCTTAAAGTGTATTTTATATTTACTGGTTAAGGAATATGACTGATCGATACACTTTTATGTTGAACAGACAGAAAATTGGAAAAGATTCACTTTTCAGTCTAAGCTACACCTATAGATTTCACATTTGTTACTATCTACATGCTGCTAACAGAATTTTCCTGCACAAGTCTACTGATAAATTATTCACATGTGTTGCATTAAGTAGGGGTGTGTTTTTGAGTGAAGTGTTGTGCATATGTTTCAAACCAAAGACTTATATTTTGCTCCAAATAATATAGTTGTGGTGGTCCTGTAAAATTCCTGCTCTTTAGTTACTTGCTAGTAATAACTGAAGATGATAAGGTAAAAAATATTACTTAAATATTTCTGTTGAAATATATAATACAGAAGTTCTGTAGTTTGTGTGAATTGTAAAAAGTAATGTGCTATTCCTTACTGAAATTAACACATAACCATAGACCAAGGTTTAAGATTTATTTATAGATTCCGTTTCATGATGAGAACAATTTGTTTCACCTCTTGCAGCCTCAGTGGTGGTTTACATTAAGTTGTGTCTGCTCGCGTTACTGTCGCTGTTGGTGCTTTGAGACATGAGTATATCTTTGTAATTTACAGCTGGTAGGAATAAACAGTTCTGAGGTCAAACTAAATATTCTTATCAGTCTCAGAATGGCTCATAGATAATAGTAACTTCAACACTCTTCCTTTATTTTTGTTGCTGTAAAAATCACTGCTTTTCCTTCTTACACTTCTGTGTACTGTTTAACAGGACATTGTGTTTTTATAGGCATTATGAAAACACAGTGATTTTATGACATGCCCTGTTGTCAAACCACTGTGTTTGCATTATAACATCTCACCACCAACTTGTGCTGATTATATCAATTTGACCTGGTGGGGATATCACTATTTACACTAAAGATGGAGTTTACTCTTGATAGGCCATTGACAGTCAAAGATAGAACTCCATGTTTACTTTCAGGGAATTGGTTCAAAAATGGAGTTAGCAACATCTATATGATTTTCTTGTTGTTTCTCCAGGTCTTTTGGAGATCGTGATTCCGTTACATCATCATTCAGTAATGACACCACTACCACTTACTCCAATCCTACCACAGGGGAAACATTCCTCATCAGTGGTCATGCTACTTGCATGACAACACACCTCATATATCAACTGACATGCCTCCATTGCTCCAGCTCATATATAGGCCTCACAACCAATCCCGTAGCTATCAGAATGAATGGCCACAGACAGACAGTGTATACTAACAATGAGGCCCATCCAGTTGTAAAACATGCCAGTTCCAACAATCTGAATAATTTTAATATCCGTTGCTCAGTTAGGGCAATCAGAGTTTTCCCTGACAATACGACCTCCTCTGAACTACATAGCTGGGAGCTAGCCTATCAGAATATCCTGAACACCAGACATCCTCCTGGCCTCAATCTCCAATTAATTTCCCCCCCCCCTCCCCCACAGTCCCAACATTTATTGTCACTACTATTTATATTTCTTATATTTTATTTTTCACTTATAGTTTTTCAAAATTTATTTATATATGTATCCTCACTTAGTTATTATGTTGGTCTGCCACTTTCAATTAGAATATGCCATCAAAAGTATTGATTATCGATCCAATACTTGAGCTCCCCCCCACCCCCCCTCCTGCACTACCGTTGAGCCGGCAACACCATTCACCAGATGGCGGCCTCCGTCTACACATCTGACTCCGCCTGGTGTCTCACTTCTGCACTGTCGACGCGCCCTAAAACAACAACAACATCACTTCTGCACAAATAAGGCTGTATGCAAAAATATTGCGGTTCTCTTGTATGTGTTTTTTTTTTTTTTTGGGTGTGTGTGATTGTTGTTCCCATCTGTGGTAAGTGTTGGGTCATATTTTCCTAATATGCTATTGTACTTTTGTAGTTGATGTTAGTTTCCTTTCTAAGGTGAACCGTATTTCTTTTTAAATGATACGTACATTTATTTTGGATAGCAGTTTGGTAGTAGTTTTTTCCATGTTTTGAAAGTTCCTCCTGAATCACCCTGTATAATACAAAAAAGATTTTTCTTATACATATGATAATTTAGCATTGGCTTTTATAAATAGAAAAAAAGGCTACACATGCAAACAGTAAGAGCTTACTTGTAACCCTTTGTCGAATTATTTTTCTCTTATGATTCCTGCTGCTTACTGGATTTTTCACAATCAGCATAATTGACCTTCACATCTGAGGAAGCTTACTTTGCCTGTATGAAGGTTGGGCTTACCATCTGGTAGAACATGTTTTGAATCCTGGTCTGATCTTGGTTATGCCATCCCCTTTTCTATTTTCCATGGTTTATATAGATTACTTTAGGTTAAGTTTGTGCTTGTTCCTTCAAAATTTAATTGCTGAGTTCCTTCCCATTCTTTGTTATCAATCCTTTCTCAACCCCAATGGTATCAACGAGCTATAACACTACAGACATAAAAAGAGAAAAACCCTCAATGGTTGTAAATTGTCTTTGTTTCCAATTATCCAGATCAGCTATGATGGTAGATACATATATCTCCCAAATTTTTCATATGTAAAGTATCAAATAATTTTATCAAAAGTACTCAAACTACTAAATGATAATTCCTAAACAGATTGAGTTAACCTGGTGGTCGAGCAGTAATGTTGGGGCAGTCATTCAGTGTGATGTTTGGTGAATTCTGGGCTATACGATGCAGATTTTGGTGTCCATGGTTCCTCAAAATCACTTCATAAATGCTATTTTCTTTATTGCTTGCTGACAATTCTGACCTAGTTCACACGGTGCACAAGATATGAGACACTAACAAAAAATTAAACTATATAATCTAGGATGTTTTTTTATGTACTGGGTGATCCAGGAGGAAAGATAAATATTGAAGGAGGTGCTAGTATGAACAATATTGAGTGAAAGGTTTATATAAACATGTATTCAATTTCCATTCGTTGGTGATACAGGTGTGGGAATGTTAATTCATTTCTTGTGTTTACTTTTATTCCCAATATTCTAGCACTTATTACTACAAAACGAATGGAAATCGGACACATGTATGTATGAACATTTTTTTTACTCAATTTTCTTCGTTCTACCACATCCTTCATTATTCCTCATCCCTCTAAATTACCCTGTGTAATACAAAATAATTCATTCTTAGTATACGTATGATAATTTTGCAGAGGATTTTATAAATAAAAAAGGCTGTATGAACAGACAATCATAGTTTTACTGTAGTCATTAATGGAATTATTTTTCTTTTATTAGACCAGTATGTTGAAATGACTAAAATAAATAAACTTTCAGTTTAAAAGTGTTTGTGACTTGAGTATTTCATGTTGTTTGCTTGTACTTAGGTTCGAATCCCCGTCCGGGCATCCAGATTTGGGTTTTCCATGGTTTCCCAAATCACTTCAGGCAAATGCCGGGATGCTTCCTTCAGAAGGCCATGGCCGAATTCCTTCCAATTCCTTGCCCCCCATCCTTTGCCGTCTCTAAAGACCTCGCTGTTAGGGAGATGTTAAGCAAATAAAAAAAAATTGTATTTATGTTTGGTTTAATGTTACCAAAATATAAGGGTCATTAACTTTTTCTAAAACAACTGTTCATATTTTTATTGGTGTTATACTTCCTGCATTAATGATGTTGATTTCCCTCTTTTTTAAATTATGTTCCTAATTGAATATATTTTATCATTTTTTCCTTTCTTTCAGAAAATGCTGTAAAATGCTGAACAAGAAAATTTAAAAATGGAACCTGATTCTGATAGGTAAAATATTTCCTTGTAATTAAACAGTATGCTTCTGTTGTAGAAATTTATGTTACTTTAGAATCTAATCAAAACATACTACAGTATTTAATGTAGGTTATTTATTCTGCGTAGCATATGTCATTTTTCTATGGTGAATAATTTACCTGTTGCTGTTAAAACTCAATATTAGCATAGCAAGTGTCTGATATTGAACAATAAAGTTTTATATTTTTCTGGGTGCAAATGAAGCTAAGTAATTCAATTTCATAGTATCATTAAAAATATTCAACTCACTTAACGGCAAATACACTTGTTACTGATTAATTTACTTTCAGCATATATACAGTTGGTCATGGCCAAGAGGAAGGGAAAACATTTACTTTGTTAACTATGGCAGAATCACACCAAGTATGGAGGGTGAGTGGTACCACCCTGGCCTCGCATGTGGGAGCACACAGGCTCAAATCCCCGTGCAGCCACTCAGATTTGGGTTTTCCATGGTTTCTCCAGATCACCCCATATGAAGGCTGGGTTGATTCCTTTAATTTGGCTATGTTGTATTTCATTTCCGTTCCTTGCTCCCATTCCTTTCCCACCACTAATCATCTCATCTTCTATGAGGTATAAAGCTATAAGCAAAAAAGGAAAGAATCCTTAAGGTTAATAGCTTTTGTCAAATGAAGGCTGGTTGAATTGGCTATGGCCTAATTCTTTCCCGTTCCATGCTCCAAGTCCATTTCCACCACTAATCACCTCAACTTCTATGAGGCGTAAAGCTATAATCAATAAAGATGGAATCCTTAAGTTTAATAGCTTTTGTCAATTATTGATATAATGCTGGAACATTTCATTGCATTTAGTAGAAACATATCACTTGAAACATTACATAGCTTGTACACTTTTTATGAATCTATATGTAATTATTTTTTCTCTTTCAATTATTTTAACAGTTTATTTATCCCATTATTTATATTGTGTAGTCCCTCAAGTAATTGATGTTTTTGTACCTAATCATTTAGTCTTTTATTGCCTGGTGCATTATCGTTTTTCCTATCAGCCTTTCTCGACGGAAGTATCTGATTCTCATGTTTTCCCTTGGTTTCTTCAATATTCTCTTTTTTTTTTTTTTTTTTTTTTAAAAAAAAGAAAATAAAATAAGCAGAGAATTAGCCCATTTCAAATTCCTTTCCTGGATGAACATGGCTTTTCTCTCAGGGTCATCCATTCCTAACCGAGTAGCTCCAGATTTAAGGAGTTAGAAGTTTGCCTTTACCTCTTCCTGTTAGGAATAAAAGTTGCTTCCATAATATCCTTTGCATTGCCCAGAAGTCATTATTTCAATATGGTTGACTCATTATTATTAGTATTATCAGTTAACTAGTTAATTAATTTATTTACATATGGTTTGTTTTAATATTCCAGACCCTTTTGTTATATTAATAATTTTATCAGCACCTGTTATATATATATTTGTATATAACATCTCAGTTTTTCCCGACTTATCGATAATTCACGCAGTCATGCGATAAACTTCAGCATATGCACACCTCCCAAACCACATGACTTGGCTTCTGTTACGTGAATAAGGTGAAAACCGAAGTATTGTATATATTTGTGCTTGCCATATATGTTTTTCACTCATCGCGACCTTCATCTTTGGTGAGTGATGAGTCATTTTCCCTTTCCTTTGTCATTTATATAGCTTCAAAGCCATTTCCATTTTCCTTAGTTTCATTTGTAAAAAGTGTAGCAGTTTAACCTATATGTGGTATATGTAACTATAATTGGTTTTTAATGTATCATGTGCCTGTATGTAGCTTAAGACATAAATTTTAGTGCATATCCTCAGTAAAGGATCAAATTTTTTTCTCTCTGCAGGGCAACAATTAGATTTCAACAAAACCTAGCTCAGTGTCATGACCAAGAGGATACTGGTGTGGTAGAAAACACACCTGCTACGAGACCACTGCAGTTTGTGTGTGCTAAATGTGTACAAGTTTACAATACAAGGAATGTGCTAATAAGACATGTTTTCTGCCATGACTCACTTGTAAATACTCCACAATATATTTGTGAACAGTGTGGTCTCATCTTCTCAGATCTGTCAACATTGTGTGCCCATACACCTTATCATAACAGTGAAATTACATTGAAGCAAAAAAGAGAATTGCAAGTTGTGTGTGCTACTTGTGCACAGATATTTCTATCTTGGATTTCTCTAACAAAACATGTATTTGAACATGTCACAGCTGTTTCCTGCCCATCATATGTCTGTATGCATTGCCAACAAATATTTATAAATTTGACTGGGCTTCATCTGCATCAGGACTCCACACATCCTCCTTCCTCATTTTTGCAAACAAGGTAAGATTGAGCCATCCTATTTTAGTTTCTAGATAATTCTTTTACTTTTACTGAGCATATTGGTGTAACGGTTAGCGTTCTGGCTTCACATTCGGGAGGACGCCGGTTCGAATCCCTGTCCGGGCATCCGGATTTGGGTTTTCCATCGTTTCCCAAAATCACTCCAGGTGAATGCCGGGATGCTTCCTTCAATAGGCCATGGCCAAATTCCTTCCCATTCCTTGCCCCCCACCCTTTCCCGTCTCTAAAGACCTCGCTATTAGAGAGATGTTAAGCCATTAAAAAAAATTCTTTTACTTTCCAGGTATAGGTTATAGTTTGGATCTTCTTTGCTTGATACCAATGTATAATGGATGAAAACCATGTTTCAGTATTTAAACAATGGCTGGAGGCAATGGTACATATAAATACACGCAACCTGCAAAACCTCCCATGTAATATACCAGTTAACATGCAACCACTGCCTGGCTTCATATATGGGTTTGACCACAAATCCCCTTTCCATAATAATAATTGGCCACTGATGGACAGCATTCACATGGAACCCAAAGCACCCAGTTGCAACACATGCCATCACCCACGACTCAAATAATTTTAACTCCTGTTTCATGGTGCATGCTGTTAGAGTTGTCCCAAACATCAGCTGTATCTTCTTTCTCCGTACTTCAGACCTGACTTCTTCAGAATTTTGATCATCTTGTCCTGCCTAACATTATCAAAAGTTTTTTTTCTAAATCAACAGTTACCATAAAAGTATCTTTATTTTTCTTGATTTGCTCTTCAAGTATTAATCAAGTTTTTCCTAAATTCAGTCCGATCTTCACCTACTATTTCTTCCACTACCGCTTCCATTTTTCTATATATTATTCTGATCAGTAATTTTGAAGCCTGTAATGTCAGACTTATAATGCAGCAATTCTCACATTTTTCAACTTGTGCTCTCTTGAGAAGTGTGAAGATAGTACTTTTATTAAAATCAATTTGAATCTCTTCTCCTTCATAATTTTTTAATATAAGTTTAAAGTATCTTTCGCTCCCTTATTCTCCTAGGGATTTCAGGAGATCTGCATGAATCTCATCTATCCCAACTGCCTTATTTGTTTTCAAATCATTCAAAGCTCGATGAAATTGTGTAAATCATCGAAATTGACATCACCTTTTTTCCAGTGCACTGTTGTTCAAATCAACACCATCATACTCTTTGTCTGTATATATCTTCCTTTGGTTTATTCTACCTCCTATGCTTAAAAGTTTTCCCATCTGTAGATTGAATGTTTATACCTCTTTTCTTTATTTCTCCAAAATTCTGTTTATCTTCCCATATGCCACGTCTATTTTACCGTTTCCTTGCCTACTTTTTCACTTTTTTTGTTGCAGCTTTTTTATTCTTTTGCTTTTTTGCATTTACTGTTTATTTGATATCTAAATTTTCTGTGTTGTTTTTTCCCTGCTTCATCCTGGGCATTTTTGTTCCTTGTTTTCTGATCCATAAACGCCAAAGTTTCTTCTGTGGTCCAAGGTTTCCAGGTGGCTTGTTCCCTAAAGACTAATGTTTCTTTACCAGTTTTGATTATTACTCTCCTCAACTCATTCCATTCATCCTCAGAGTTCCATTTTTTGCCGCACATCTACGATCTTTGCAAATTTTTCCCTCCTAGTAGATTGTTTCAGGCTGTTTACTTTGTTCTTTAAGTAGTCTATTGCTTCTTTATTCTGTTGAACTTCAGCCTATCAGATTCTGGTTAGTTTATGTCCACTCCTGGATATGCTTTATAGTCTAGAACTTGATTCCTGAATCTGTTTGACCATGATATAATCTAGGTGATATTTACCTGTATCACCGGGTCTTTTCCACAAATAGATCTTCTCCTGCATGGTTCTAAAATTGTGTGTTCTCCACGGAAAGTTTTTATTTTGTACAAAATTCTAACAACCTGCATCCTCACTCATATCATTCTCCTATACCAAAATTTCCTGCTATATTACTCTCTTTTCCTTCTCCAGCTGCCACATTCCAATCACCAATGCTTATTAGATTTTCTTCCCAATTCATATTTTGGATTAATCTTCAGTGTAAGTGTATATTTTCCCTGTTTCTTCATCTTCCTGTGACATTGGCAAATATACACCTGTACTAATGTCATTGGAGCAGGCCTAGTTTCTACACTCATGAAAATAATTCTGCCACCAAACTCATCAGTTTTCCTATTCTCTTATTCGTTACAAATTCTATATGAGCAACTCCACCTACAGCTTTTGTATTGATTTTTTTTTTTTATTAATATCCAGCATGATAGAGGTTTGTTTCAGATATTTATGAAATTATGTTTCACTTTATATAATAGCATTATATGTTTGTATAACTATCGTTAGCACATTTGATGGTTAATAACCCCAAGTGTCAGTTATCCCAGGTGTCTATAGTGAAGCTGTATCTAGCCAGTGACTGACATCACGTTTTCTCATAATATTGACAGCTAAATTCTCAGATGTGCTGTGGTGGTTTTATAGTGGCTAGGAAAGATTGATTCTAATGGTCTGAAAATAGTTAAAACCAGAAAATTGTAATAGATCAATATTTGTAATTGGTAAGTATAGATATAATATGCCACTGTCACCAGGGCAGCATTAATGAAATTAAACTAGGGTCCATGTTGAGAAAACAGTGTAGAAGTTAATTTGAGGGGAAACATTTCAGTTTCCAATACAAAGTACAGCTGATTGGTTAGGTTGCTCATATATTCTAGGCAGTTAAGTTATGTTTTCGAGAACTTGGCCACCTGGCAGGCTAGAAAGGTACAAGGCAGTTTGCATGTCTGACACTTATGCAGAAGATGGCGTTGGAAAACTGGATCCCTGAAATATCAATGAGTAACAGCCGGTTCACTGGGCATGTTACCCTAGAGCATTGTATTAACAGTCTACACTATAAAATACTTCAATGATCAGAGTTATATTACAATGTAACACTGACAATAAACTTATTAATTAATATTCTTTATTTACAGCACAACATATAGCAATAAAGAAATAGAATTTAATATAAAATATGTATAAATACATAAACTTTAATCTCATTTACTAAAATCATTTCAGTGATTCTAATATTTATTTATATTACAGGCTATTTACAATGTAATAGTTGTAACAACACAATGTATAGTGTCATTTGAATATATTATATTCTATAAAAATTGCTATACCTTATATTTATGTTCATCAAGTAACAAGTATTTATAAGTATTTATTTTCATCTATAGCTGTTATAACTCAGTAATTACTCAGGCTGTTTCTGCTTTTGCTGCCTAATCATTTACAGATACATTAAGACAATTTAGGAAATCATAATATCCCTTGAAAAAAAAAATCTTGCCAACTGAGATGCTACCAAAAGTAAATGAATTTGATCTCTGTATGCTTGATCAACATATGCAGTAAACTGGATGATTGTTTGCAGACAAAGGTGCAAATTGAAAATTATTGAATAACTAAAACACTATTTTGGTACATAATTGAAGTAACATAAACTACAAATAATAATATTAAACCTAACAGAGTGATTCTAGTTTGTGTATTGTGTTTATGCCATTTGAATATTAAATCTTATATATAAAGAGGATGTTGGAAATCCAAGATTAATAGACGTTGACACCATTTGACCAATCTCGATAAAAGTGTGCACATGCATTTATATTATTTTTTTATCGAGATGTTTTGTGATCAAAAATTTTTAAATACAACTCCATCCCCCTTTCTACAACCCTTAATTTTATTTGAAAATAACTTTTCTATCTGATTTATTTGGATTCTTGTACATATATAATTTAAAATAAAAAGAAAAACCCAACCCCTCTCTCCCTTTATACCCCCTTAATTTTTACCAATGTTCTTTACACAAAGCTACAGTCAACACCATTTGACCGATCACCATGAAAGTTGGCACATACATATTTTTTTTATAGAGAAGGTTTCTGACAAAAAAAATCTATCCCGTTTACACAACTTAATTCTTATGCAAACTCACAGTTTTTATCCGATTTCGATGGAACTGTGCATATAAAAGAAAGAGAAAAATACTGTCCACATTAGTTTTACAAAAACCCATTCTTTCTCCCCCATTCCTTCGCTTAATTATTGTCAATAATGTTTATCCAAAGCTACAGTCTCTACCCAATTTAGAGATTATTTTGGGCACATATACTTTAAAAAAATAATAAAAGTACTGTCTATATTTGGTTTACTAAAGCCCAACCACTTTCCTCTTTACACTTACCCCTTTTAATTTCCATTGTTCTTTATAGAAACCCACAGTTTTAAATTCTTCCAAATAAATCATTTATTTTAAGTTGTGCCTGCATATTCCTAAATTAATGTGCAATATGTACACCAGAATTTACATTGGAGACTAAGCTTAAACATTGTAAAAATCCATGAAAAATCCATATTTTTCTGCATGATGCTGGAACAAATAGATATATTACAGATATTGATTTATATATATAGTAACAATGAAATCAAGATGCTAAATAGATATATTAATGTGTGGATGGTACATGTTTTGACTATCAAGCAACAACTATAACACATGATATGGTTATAAATAAGAAAAGAAAGGGAAATTAACCCACCATATACCAAAGTGGACGGATGCGATGAGAGAACACTAATGCTGACAAACAAACAACACAATATTTCGGCATATGCCTTGCTCACAAATAGAAAAAAAAAAACGGGCCATTAGGCTCGGAACGTGTGTGCACACCGAACGTTACCTAATGACTGTCATATGCTTGTGAAGTTTGTGGAAAACATTTTTCTTGTAGCAGTTACCTTTCACAACATAAAAGAATTCATAAAATTGAGCGGTCTTATGCTTGTGATGTTTGTGGAAAATATTATTCTAGTAATAGTTACCTTACACTACATAAAAAAATTCATACAGGTGAATGGCCTTATTCCTGTGAAGTTTGTGGAAAATACTATTCTAGTATCAGTTACCTTACACAACATAAAAAAATTCATACAAGTGGGCAGCCATATGCTTGCGAAGTTTGTGGAAAGTATTATTCTAGTAATACTTACCTTACACAACATAAAAAAATTCATACAGGTGAACATCCTTGTGCTTGTGAAGTTTGTGGAAAGTATTATTCTAGTATTACTAACCTTACACAACATAAAAAATTCATACAGGTGAGCAACCTTGTGCTTGTGAAGTTTGTGGAAAATGTTATTCTAGTAATACTAACCTCACACAACATAAGAAAATTCATACAGGTGAGCGTCCTTACACTTGTGAAGTTTGCGGAAAATGTTTTTCTTTTAATAAGATCCTTCAACAACATAAAAAAATTCATACAGGTGAGCGTCTTTATGCTTGTGAAGTTTGTGGAAAATGTTATTCTCATAATAGGAGCCTTACATATCATAAAATGACTCATATAGATAAACGACCTTATGTTTGTAAAGTTTGTGGAAAATCATTTAAAAAATCTTGTCACCTTCAAGGACATAAAAGAGTTCATATTAATTAGTGTCCTTATACTTGTGAACTTTGTGGAAAATCATTTAAGGAGTCTTTTAAGTTCAAAATATATAAATAGCTCATACAGGTGAGCATCCTTAGGTTTGTGGAAAATTGTTTATATTTCATATAGCTTAATGAAATATAAAAGGATGCATAACAACTAGCAGTTTTATGCTTGAAAATATTCTAGAGAATTATTTATGAACTATAGTTACCAAATATTGCAGAAAAGCATTCATAGTGGTTTCAAGCCTTATTCTTTGTAGCTTTTGATTTATAATGCTCAAAAATATTATGTAAGTAAGGTGCTTCACATTTGCAAAGGATGAAAAAAATTTGTTAGTGGAAACTAGCTGTATAATTTATATGACATAATTCTGGTTAGTACTAAGTTTGTTAAATTGTGGAAATTCGTTTAAGGGATCAGGTAAAGTTATAATTTATAACCTAACTATAGTATAAGGCATAATAGTATCTACATGATTAAATAATTATATAGTTGTTGTCACTATAGAAAATACTATTAGTCTTATAAGAAAATGCATGTGATGCCATATGCTAGAAAAAATTGTTATAACACACTCACACACACACATACACATACCTGAAAACCTCAAACAGTATAAAATTATCTATACATTAGGGGCCTTGAAGTTGTGAAGAGTTTTGAAAATTGTTTATGGTTTACCGTAGCCCCGTAAATTGTGGTAAAATCCATTTCTCTTGTTATTAGCATTAATCTATCATTGCAGGGTGTGCTTTTCTGGAATATTCTATTTGTGTTGATCTTGTGAATCTTGATATGAGACATTGACTAGATGCATGTCGTCCTGCATGGTATCCAGGCTGTGTTTCTTGGGTCTCCCTTATTGTTTTTAGTCCTCCATTCTTATGTCAATTGCTGTTTCCTCCACTGAGGTGTCGTTGCTATATAGTTCATGGCTGTACCATCACAGAGGACCCTAACATATTTTCTCAGTAGTTGGAGTCACAACAAATGCATTGATCCTGTTTCAGTCATCTGGGAGTGTCTGACCATGCAGACGGAGTCCTGTCCCCAGGTATTTTACGTCAGATGACTTATAATATTTAATGCTATCGATTTTAACAGACCCATCACTAGGAAACCCATATTCCATGTACTCGGTCTTCCAGACATTGAGGCACAAGCTGTTTTAATCAAGGGAAGTTTTCCATCGTTCGTGATGTTATTCAAATTCTTTTCAAGACTTGCAGGTGAATATGGCATCATTAGCATAGATTAATATCCTGGGATGTGGAGTGAGAAGTTTTCCAGCAATGGTGTCAAGATAAGGATAAACAGGTGTGGGGACGAAGCTGATTGCAGATGATCACCAATACTGATGGGAAAAAGAGTCAGAACTCCCTACAGCACATCAACACAGCTGGTGACAGTACGATGTATTAGCTGGACCATTTAATTTATACCTCTGCTTCCCAATGCCGTCTTGTGAGTAACAGATTAGATCTCTAGGCACCCTATCAAAAGCTTTTTCAAGATCGATAAAATATATGTGCAACAGTTTTCTCTATTCAAGGTTTCTTTCCATCAAAAGATGTGTAGCATGAACAGCGTCAATCGTCCCTGTACTTTTCATGAAACAACGCTGATTTGGGGCAATCTCGACTATGGTTGGAAGTCTTGCATCCACAATACGCTCAAAGATCTTCATTGTGTGGCAAAGTAGGCCAATCAGTTGATGGTTTCAATAGTCTAGCACATCACCCTGTCCTTTCCAAAGGGGTATTGTAAAATTAGTGAGCTAACTATATGGTAAAATCCATCTCTATGAGTAGAAATTCTATTTTAAGTTTGGTTAAGATTTTGCACCTTATCTTGTAATGTTTGGTACCAAGTTGATTGAAAATTTTGTTGAAATATCTGTTTAAAACTATTTACTTATTAAAATAAAGCTGTATTAATATCATGGAAAATTGTGTAAAAATAATTATATTCTGCAAAATATAATAGTTTATTTATGCTATCACTAATCTGCTGCATTTCATGTAATATAAATTTACATCTCTCAAATTATTGAATTTACAATTTCAGTCAGTTGATACTGTATGACGTTAGGTGTTTTTATTTCTTTTCTTTTTGCTAAGTTTGATATAAATATTTATCAAAAATTCATGATATCATTTGATGTTTGGATTTAACTGATACTTATGTATACAATAATTTAGTGCTTTATATTTTGTTTCATTATTGGTTATATTCTGTGTGCTATAATTAAAAGACATTTGTCTTTATGACATCTGGCATAATAAGAATTTTTGAATATTTAGGTGTTGATTTAATATAAAATGCCTGACTACAGTGTGGTGTAATTTTAACTAAATTCATGATTGATTGTAAACTGAATCATCAGACTCAAGTTACACGAGCATTCGCATGCAACTGACGAGCCTGTCATTTGTTAGTGTGTCACTTGGGAGAGTGAACACAGACTGTGTTGTAGTCATGTGGGTGGGCCATACCATATATTTATCAAGAGATGTTCTAACTAACTTACCTAAGATGGCGAAATAATTTAATGTATATTCATAAAAGGAAAAAGTAGGTGTGTGATGAAATTACCCTCAAAGAATTTAAAATAAAAAAAATGGGAAGGGGAAAAATGAGAATGGGTGAGTAGGAAAATTGTTGCTATAGCATGTGCTACATTGTAATTAAATTAAAGAATTAAACATTGCAATTTGTTTACAAAGTTAGCTAAACAAGAAATAGGTTAACTGCTATTAAAACACACTGTATCTCACTACAAGAACTGTTAACATTTCATTACATTTAATTGTTAGCACATAGTAGAATTATAATTATATTAGGTAGTTCCACTGTACATCATGGAAGAGAAGTCAGATTGTGTAATGTTGTTTGAAGTCTGGTAAAATACTCAGTGATACATTAAACAGAAGTAGACACTGTGGACCTATAGCTCTAAAATATTTCACTTCTATCAGATTATAGCTATAATTCTTAAGGGACTGCATTATGTGCTGATAACAATTTTTATTTTTGGTTAATATTTTGTATATAGGTAAAAATTCGGCCCTTATAAGTTAGTGAGTTGCATAATTGTTTTCCCCATTTTACTGATCCTCGAATTCAAAGGAGTTGAAGAATGCTGCTGGCCTGGTGTGTTTCTTCTGGTAATATTACCATCCTAATTTGAAATCTTCTGGTTCCTGTTCTGGTCTGTTTACTGTTTATGCATTCTAAGAATATATTAACGAGCATATAAAATCAGAATCCATTAACCGTGCAAAATGACTCAACAAACACTGTTTCTCGTCAAGCAACTAATTTTTACATACTTTTTCTTATGTTTATGGGAAGAAAGTTGTAGCTAAAGTTTTTTTACTTTTTATTTATTTATTTCATTTTATTGGCAATGTTGCATTATAGGTTAAAATAATCTCAGGGTGGTGGTGACAAATCTCAGGGCGGCTGTGAAACATGTGTTTAACAATACCACAAAGAGATAGCGCCACGTGCAAACACATACAGTCCACAGAAAAGAAAAATAGACCTTTCATAATTGTCTTAATAACCCTATAGCGACGAATTCCCGCACAACGTAATTGTATTACTCCATGCACACATGCAAAATAAACGGTATTCCATTTTTTAATCGACATTTGCATTCTGTCAGCTCTAAAAATAACTCCATACCGACAATTCCATACTTGCAATAAACCTAATATCACACACGTAACTATGAGAACCATACAGCACCCATAAACCGAGTAATTTGGGGCGTATTTTAGCATAAAACATTAATGGACCTATGGTGCAACCGACCCGTGTTGGCAAGTGCAGAGCACGAAAATCTTAGGTAACCGGTCTGTTAAGTCTTAAGGTGAAAGATGTAATACTCAGGTGCAGTATGTCAAGTCAAGTATTTGGGAATGAATTTAATTTTTTTAGGGTTTTGCCCTGTTTTCATTTGGTTTAGATACTTAAGAGCAGTGAACTTTTAGGCAGTAGCCAGCGACAATATTTTAGGTAGGAATTTGTTGTTTGTTTCCCCTGGTATGCAGACTTTCATTAGTTCCTGGAACCTTTCTCCCTACAAGTATGTCGTTAGGAGGGTGGGGGGGATGGTGAGTGGACTGGCTTGCTTTGCTTACGGGGATACATTGTACCAGCAGCTGGCGGTCTATTTGTCGTTTTCGATTGTTCTGTGTTAGTTTCTTATCATGGCAGTATGTGGGAGGCCTCAGAAAAGTTATTTTATCGTAGATGATCACGACATTATGGACCACCATCTGTTACTACAGGAGAGGTGGTCTATTCCGACTCTCACCCTTGCTCTTCACGGGGAGGGTTCAAAGAAATTAAGTTGGTTTGCTAAGCATAAACTCATACGCATACATTCATTTGCCCTACTTGCTTAATATTCAGCAGTTTGTGCAAACGTAGCCAGTGCATTGACGGATACATGGGGAAGTGTAAGGAATGTAAAGCAAGTAAAAGTGTTCGCTATGGTTCTTTTTTTTCAAGAAGTAAAATGGATCTGTTCCATATTATCATTTTTATATACTGCTGGACACGGAATCAGTTGCAGGAAGATTCGGCGTGGGAAGCTGCGAAAAGTCCAGATTCTACGCTTACGAAGGTAGACTGGAGTAATTATTGCCGGGAAATATATTCGCAGTGGGTTGCAACACATCCTGTAGAAATAGGTGGCTTCGATAAAAATGGTGAGCCCTTAATAGTGGAAGTAGTCGAAACACATTTTTTCCACAGGAAGCACCACCGTGGCGAAATGAGGGACAAACAATGTGTGTTCGAAGGTATTCAGCGAGGAACAAAGAAGCGTTTTGTCGTCGAAGTGGCTGACAAAATGGAAGAAACTTTGTTAGCTCATATTCGGCAACATGTCCTTCCGGGAACAATATTTATGACGGATGGATATCCGTCATACCGCAATTTAGAAAGGGCTTATGGGGGCATATATCGACATGAGGTCATCATCCACAAAGAAAACTTCGTAGATCCAGACGATTCGCAAATATGTACCCAAAGTATTGAAAGTCTGTGGTCGCGAATAAAGAGGAAAGTGAGGTTTCAATATGGCACATTTGATGAACTCTTCCCTTCCTATTTGGACGAATTCCTGTGGAGAAATAATTTTCACAAGAACGAAGCGTTTCCTCAGTTCATTGCAACCATACGTAGCAATATCAATTGAACTAAGCACTGCACCACCTACCTCTCCTGTAGTTACACCGTCACTCTCCTCATCGTAAATTAAATCGGTTCCTTTTGGAACCAAAGGCTCTTCTGGGGCCAGGCTCTTTTCAGAGCCAAAAATTATTCACAAAAGGCAATATAAAGTCAGATCTGCAATCAGTAGCGTAAATAGTTTAAGAAGTGCCCATGTGAAAAAAATAGAAATAAAGAATATTTTCCTTCCTATTTGGACGAATACAAAAAGTCCATATTTTCAAGGCCTGGCATTCCCCCCCTCCCCCTCATCATTTTACATTCTTGAATCCTTAGGGAACCTTTCCTAACTGTCACAAGTATTATTTCCTTATAAATATTTTCCTTTTTTCCGTTCTTTTGCGAAGGCATGAATTCATTTCATTACTTCTACCCATTGTTGCGGCTGGCGTATCTTTTAACACTTACCGCCGCGCCTATTTATTAATGTCGGCTACTTATTATATTATATTGCAAGTGCTTTTAAAGTTGAAAACATTACATTAGAACTTAGTTGAACATATTTTTTTTTTTTTTTTTTTTTTTTTTGTGATGATAAGACGTGCAGTAAACAGTGCGATTTTTTGCCTGTGTTAAGTTTCTTTCATTTAATAAAAGCTGGAGATGAAAATAATGTCACCACCGAAACGAAAGTGTGTATTTAATTCTAAACTTGAGAAAGAATATCCATTTATTAAGAAAACCAACACTGATTCGTATATTCGATGCAATGCACGTTCTTCTTCATTTAGCATATGTCACGGAGGACGGTCTGATATTACGCATCATTTAGCTAGTGAAAAACATAGAAATGCAGTACGTGCCAGTGCATCCAGTTCCACTATTACTTTTTTTTTTTTTTTAAACTGAATCTTTTGGTGAAAGAGAAATGAGATTAGCGGCAACTGAAGGAGCTCTTGTTTATCCCACAGTACGGCATAATCAGTCTTTCCGGTCATTAGATTGCTCTTCCACTTTTACATTGTGTTTTTAAACCTAAATTCTCATGCAGTCGTACGAATGCGGAGGCAAGTTTACTAAAAGTATTAAGTCAATTTGCAATTTCTCAATTACACTATGACTTACAACAAGCTAATTTTGTTTCAGTAATGACGGATGCCTCAAATCATAAGGATATTAAAATATTTCCGATACTGGTGGGAGTATTTTCTTCCTGCTAAGGGAATTAGTGTTAAATCGTTAGAACTTAGTTCACTTCCTGGAGAAACAGCGCAAACTATCTCTGCGTTTTTAATATATATTTTTATTTTTATTTTTTGTATCTGCTTAACGTCCCTCTAACATCGAGGTCTTTAGGGACGGGAAGGGATGGGGGCAAGGAATGGGAAGGAATTCGGCCATGGCCTTTTTAAAGGAAGCATCCTGGCATTCACCTGGAGTGATTTGGGGAAACCATGGAAAACCCAAATCTGGATGTCCGGACGGGGATTCGAACCGTCGTCCCCCCGAATGCGAGGCCAGAACGATAACCGTTACACCACCACGCTCGGTCCGCGTTTTTAATAGATTGTTTGGATGATATTAAGATAAAGGAGAAAGTAGTTGCTCTGTGTGCTGATAACGCAAATTTTCATTTTGGTGGTGTGGCGAGAAAGGGTGCAAACAACGTCTTAAAAGTAATTGATATCTGTGTTATGTTACTTCTGATACCATTGAATTTGAAGCATCGCATGAATGACTTTGTTAGTGTTTTGTAATGTTCAAGTGATTTGTTTATTTACTAACGTAAAATAAGGTAAATTGTTTGTCTGACTATACTTTAAGTGATTAGCATATGGATCGTATGGAATTCTGCCAAACTTACATTCGATTTACTGCACTGAATATTATATGCTTCAGAATAAACTTAAATCAACCATTTTCAAAACAAACACCTGCTCATTCTATCGCTGGGTGTATCGTTTCAGCACCATCATGACACGCCGTGCCCGTTCGTTTATCGAATCAAACTGACATCTATTCGACAGATGCGAGTAACGAAACATACGAGTAATGAAATGAATTTGTGAGTAAACTTCGAGTCAGACGCCGTACCCGTTACTCAGTAACGAATACATGCGGTTACAGCTCTAGTAGAGTTAAAAAGAAAGGGGGAAAAAATGTAGCCACGAATTAAATCGCCGCACCCCTCAGTGAGAACACTACTGGAATAATGAGTCGCCGTCTTATAGTGACAGCTGTCGCCCACCGTCTTTCGCCAGGTAGCCTCCCCGGCCGTGTGAGTAGTTACTCAATGTGTCGATGACCTGCTATTGTGAAATTACTCTTTCACGTCGGTGCGTTGTTGTTTTGTTTGTGAGTGCGTTTTGCACTTCACCATGGCTTCGAAAATAAAACGTATTGTGTTATCGTTAGCGAATAAAATAAAAATTGTAGAACAATTAGATAAAGGAGTTGCCGAAAAACAGCTGGCTGAGGTGTACGGTGTTGGATAATCAACAATTTCAGACATCAACAGGAGTAAACCTACACTTTTAATCTTCGAGTCAGTGCTTAACTACTTAAAAGCATTTATTTTAAAACAGTTTTTTCTCTCATTTTCAACACACATACAGTAATTAATTAAAATAGACCCTTCCTTCGGTAAAAAATTCAACCATCCCAATTT
The DNA here is from genome assembly GCA_031002005.1 of Vandiemenella viatica. Taxonomy (NCBI): domain Eukaryota; kingdom Metazoa; phylum Arthropoda; class Insecta; order Orthoptera; family Morabidae; genus Vandiemenella; species Vandiemenella viatica. The sequence goes on from JARYHS010001113.1 coordinate 1,249,831, forward strand.
TTGACTATCCCAAAGGGGTTCAGTCCCTCTTGATTCGGTTAATTGAAGTTCTACTGCATTTTTACTAATAAGTGACTATTGTGTACGGACATAACAGATATGTTAATGAAATTACATTTAAAAACTGAATTTGTATGTTTTTAATTGCCATTCGAAAACCCGGGATAAGAAATAAGGTCAAAAACCGAATTAAATTCCTTAATTTAATATCTTAGATAGTCCAATATGCTTCAGGAATAATGTCAGAAAGTATTTGTAGTGAAATCAGCAAATAGAATTTCACATCTTCATGGATATGTCCACGTGCCTGAAGTGGCAAACTGAAGATAGTGATTATCTAAAGCTTTTACTTTCAAGCATTATGTTTTTTTTAAATTGTTTTGATACATATACAAAGGGGTCACTAACCGTAATATCTCTCCAAAAGTCAATATTCCGCAGTTTGCAAATATTTGCTATTTTTAAAGCTGCCAGACAGCACATGTCGATTAAAAAATGGAATACCGTTTATTTTGCGTGTGTGCATGGAGTAATACAATTATAAAACACTCGTGAGAATTACATCTTTCACCTTAACATTAACATACCGGTTACCTAAGATTTTCGTGCTCTGTACTCGCCAATACGGGTCGGTTGCACTATAGGTCCATTAATGTTTTACGCTAAAATACGCACAAATTACTCGGTTTATCGGTGCTGTATGGTTCTCATAGTTACGTACGTAATATTAGGTTTATTGCAAGTCTCGAATTGTCGGTATGGAGTTATTAAGACAATTATGAGAGGTCTATTTTTGTTTTCTGTGGACTGTACGTGTTTTGCACGTGGCGCTATGGCGCTATCTCTTGGTTGTATTGTTAAACACATGTTTCACTGCGCCCTGTGTCACCGCCGCCCTGAGATTAAATGTACCTATAATGCAACTTTGCCTAGAATTTCATGAAATACTAAAACAAGTGAGTAGGGAAATCGCTATAAAATAATTAAAGAAAGTAAACAGCAACATAGGTATGGGTAAAGTTTCCTAGTAACTCCAACATACCTGAAGGCGGCGGTGACAGTACTTGAGGCAGCGGTGATACAAGTACTTACACAAAACGACACAAGGCACCGCCACCTGCAATCAACTACAATCCACTCCACATAAAAAGTAAAAATAGACATCCTATACCAACTACGTTGAAGATAAATATTTTCTTCCGAATGAAAGTTGTTAAGTCTCAGGATTATTTGATAATTCTGTTACATGATGACGAGTGAAAAATAAACAAGATTTAAACTATTCCAGTATTTTGTGTACCATTTTTCCTACTAGGAAATGTTGACTTCAAATAAATCAAATTTACCCCAGCGATTACTATGAGTCTGTTATTGGACAGATAAACAAAGTAATTTTGAAAGTTTTAGCATAACGATTAAATGGACCTACGATGCAACTCTCCGAGAGCAGGAAACGAATTAACTGCTGCAGTGTTTCTCAGTTAATGGTCAGCGACGGTAAGCCCAACTTTTTAAAAGTCATGAGTATTCAATGACCAGGCCAAAATCTGGTATTTTGAGGATGAGGATAGGATTGCATTGTTCCTATAACAACATATCAAGTTTTAGTTGACTTAAAACAGCGCCTTTCGTATAAGTACAGTTACGTGACGATCTCGTTACAGCTGTGAGGTACCCCGGTATTTTTTACGGTTGGTAACATGAGAGTCGTGAAGTAAACAAAAATAAAGGAGTTGTTAGCTAAAGAAATAGATGAAGTTGCTAAAATAATAACCGACTGGGTCAGATTTGGGATGGAGGAGGCAATGAACTAATTTTTTTGTGGGCGAGATGATTTTTGCGGGATCCTCTTGTGCTGCAACATGTATTTGTATTTTGGAATTGGATACGCTGCAATTTTTGGTTCGTTTACAGATACTTAAGCGGAGTGTAAAACACTACAGCAATCAATGAAATGAAGGAACAATGAATATTATTTAATATAAGTACTGTCAAACGGGGTTACTTGGGACAGTTTCATTTTTCAAATTACTGTACAACTTAGAAATGAAGTGTCAGAAACACACTGATTGTGTGTAAACTCCAGTGGCTGTATGTTCTAATTAATTTTCATCATAAAATGAATGTTTTTCTTTTGCTTATGCCTGAAAAGTAAATTTTTCCTGCTGTCCCAAGTTACCCTTGAGATAGGGTAACTTGGGATCAGTAAATTAAACTCAAAAGTAAACCTATGTTTTGATGTCTGTGTTCCAAGTTAAACTATATTTAGGTTAATTGAGACACTGCAGAAATAACTAGTAAGGGAAAGCTTTGATTAGTTTCCAAACTAATGCATTTATCTCATCTTTATTACACGATACATCTAAATACAGAATATCACACTTAATTCAAATATAGCTAGATATATTGAATACATATCTACCCCTACTCATTACTTTAATTGGTACAATGACCTTCATTATTTGATGTGTCTTAACATTGTCTATGTCAACAACTGAAGGAAATACAAAGATATTGGTTTTCTTTTCTTGGTAGCTACTAAGAAATTTGCACTGATAGGTTCCATTAGTTTCTATTGAAAGCACTTGCCCTACAAAATCTTTTCCTTCTGTTTCTTGGTACCTTCGTCATACATGAGTTTAATCATAACAAAATCGTGAATACTTGGCTGGATGTTTCCAGAGGGTTCTTCAAAATTTTTATCATCATTTACAATGGATTCCCAAAACTCTGTCATGTTCTTCATCTGATGTACCAAAATTATCAAAGTCCAATTCATCACATGTGTCATGAACTGAGAATGATTCATTATTAGATTCAGACTCTGAGTCATCATTGTTACACTGCTTCTGTTTTTGGGTCTCTAATAGAACTAAATTGCAACCGCCCACATGTTTCATTTCGCTGGAGTCAGCAGTTCTATGTTCCTTAGTATGGACCCCTTTACGCCTGTTGTTCTTCAGATCTGCAATCATTTGTGATGAAATGGTTTGACCTGCAGTGAGCTGAAGCTTCTGTCGCTTTTTCGGTATTCCAGTTTCAGAAGTCCGAGTTTCGTGCAAAAAATCTTGCAGTGATGCTTTCCAGTGACTCTCTTCAACAGTTCTTTTTGGTAGCCTTCCCAACACTTGTTGTGCATCAAGAGGCCTGATGCCACTTGCCCGGAATCCACTTATTAAATTCTCACCTGCTTTCTCAGCAAGTCGATCTAAACACTTCTTCAGCAGACGTGGGAAGGTGTCTTTAGGAACTGTTCCGTGATGTTTGTTTTTCCATTCTTCTAATACCTTTCTCCACTCAACTTTTAAGGGTCTGAAGAATGCTAGGTCTAATGGCTGACACAGATGGGTTGCATTGGGTGGCAATAGAACAAATTTGGTATTGTTTTTCTCACATTCCTGTATCACTTTTATAGAAATATGACTTGGAAGGTTGTCACCAATAATAGCCTTTGGTCCATCTCATATGGATTTCAAATATGGTAAAGCTAAGGTAAAGAACCAGTCTTCAAAAATAGGACCTTCAAACCACCCAGATTTTGATCTGTTGTATATTGCTCCCTGAGGTCCTCCTTCCACCCATGTTTGATATAGGTGATATGCCTTATAAACAATATAAGGGGGCAGTGAATGTCCGCTAGCTGTTCCAGCAAACATTACTGATGTGCTTGACTTGGAAGAGTCTATTAATCGTTCTGGATGTCTGCAAGTACGCCGAACAATAACTTTCTTCCTTCCTGGATCATCACACAAATTTGTTTCATCATAGTTTATAATAGCCTCGTTGGGTACATCATTTAATGCAACCTGTAATGTTTTAAAGTAGTTTGTTATTGATTCTTGGTCAACAGCAGCTCTGGCTCGCTTGATGTTCTCACTTAATCTCACTTTCAGTTGATCAGATTGTCTCTTCATAAATAATTTTACCCAGTCAACACCAGGCATGTTGTTTTTGAATCTTGGTTCTTGCACACCAATTTTGTCAAGACATCTTATGACAATTAATCGTACATCAAACTCAGTCAAAGGGAAACCCCAGTCTGCAATCAGGAGTAAAGAATCTGTAAATATTTCTTCATCATCTGTTGATAGAACACATTGGACGCCCATATTTTTTGGTGTTTTTGCCAGCTATTCTACGAGCAATCGTACTCTTAGGTACACCATACATCTCAGCAGCTTTCCTGATTGACATATCTTTCTTCTTCACAGCATCCAAAGCGAGTTTCAGGTTATCTTCTGAGAAGTCATGGTATTTTCGGAATCCTAACCTCCTATTGTACTGCCTTTGCATGTTATTCAGCCTGAAATATAATTAAAACAATCAATAGTATTTAATTTTGTGGATGCTTATTGAAGGAAGTATAACTTGGGACACTGTCCCAAGTAACCCCAAAATTACAAATTATAGCTTAAAAAAGTTTTACTTGCTTAGGTTGGCAACAATGCAAAATACAAAGCATCCATCCTTGATGTTGAAAAGTTGGGTTATAAAACTACCATATATTCAGCTTTATAATTTCATTGCCTCAGCAAATACACATAAAGTTTTTACGTGTATTTTTCGAGAAAATCAGGTATAAACCCAACCTCAGTTAGACACCTACCTTGATATTGCCTGGAAAAATGTATATCTTGCAAGTAAACATTCAGTAGAAGTCGCCTATTGTGTTATTGCAGGTTCTCACTGATGCAATTAATGTCAAAGATATTCCAAAGTATGGGTTCATTTTGTCCTAAGTTGGATTGCAGTCCCAAGTAACCCCGTCTGACGGTACCGGTATTTAAAATGAGAACAATATTTGAAAGTATACTTTTATTTTATTTATACAAAGAGTAAGGTCATTGTAAAGCGTTGTACAGATAAACAAGTCATTTTACAAGATAGTTATAAGGTCGGCTATTACTCAAATGGAATCAAATATGTTTACAAAACCAATATTTATTGTAACACATAGGTATACAAAAATTACAGCATAGCTAAAAATGTAAAGAAGATTTTTATCTATAATTTAACAGTACTTTCTTTGTAAAACATTTATTTTTATAAATCTTAATATTAATTTTTTAATAAATATCACTAACAAACTGTAAATAACCTTATTGTTGTCATGCAGCAGACAGGAAATACTTGTGGGGAAGGTATTTCGAAGCTGATTAGGTCTCTCAAGAATTTAGGCTTGTGAGCTTTATGTCTTTGGCAAGAGAAAACTAAATGGTTTTATATCACCGAATTCGTAACTGCAGTATTAAAATATGTCTGAATTTATGATGTTTAAGCGATGCAGATGTTGTGCGAATGAACCAATATAAAAATGCATCCAAACTAATGTGGTGATAACCCCTCTACGTTCCGAGGAGCTGGAAAACCAAGGACGGGTAGGAATTCGGGGCCTGATAGTACCATAATATTGCCCCTTGTTTTATTACTGGAGTCCCATTCACTCTTCGACAATTTCAACGCCTTGATTTTTATTTGTGGTAGGTACGGCCGGCGCTAGGAATTTCGGGCCCGGGGTAAAATGGGGCCAAGAGTACTATTGACCCGCTTACCCCCCCCCCCCCCCCAACGCCGGGCCTGGTGGTATGTAGTCCGTGTTTTCAGGGTGACGCATTTCTACTCGAACTTATATCTTTGGACCAAATTCATTCAATGTTAGCAGTGCTGCCATTTCTATTGAATTATCCGTAAATCTGCTGATTTTTTTTTTAAGTTATGATTTTGATTTTGTTAAAATATCTACGGATTTTCTCTATTTTTTTACTAATGTTGATTTTTCCTTATATTGGTGTTTTGTTAAACTTTGAGCGTATAGTGTTATTGCATAACAGAATTGCCAATAACTGAATCGTTTCCTTGCATATCTCGTGTGAATCAACTATTGAAATAAAGCTAATATTTTGTGTGATTATAGATTTTATAGATCTTAAAAACCGTAATACAAAACTATCGGCTCACCCTTTAAGCACAGTGACACACTCGTTGGCACGGCTTACAAAGCGGTGACGTCCGGGAAGGCTTAACCAATATCCGAGAATCAAAAGCTTTTTAATATTTCCTGTTATAGAAGATATGCTAAATTTAATTTCAACAATGGAAATAGATCACGTATATTCCTCCCCCCCCCCCCCAATAAAAAAGAGTTGGCATAGCAGCAGCGATGAAAGTGACGATGTATAAAACATGTTCAGAGATATTTCTTACTTTCAATGCAGAATATTATTTTGTATTTCTAATTTTAAAGGCTTGGAAATAAAAAGTATTCTTAATTTTGACTCTCTCTTCACTAATTATTGTTTTCGTCTTTTAGTTAGCATGTCTCCGGATTTTTGAACCCAGTCTACGGAAATTTTAGCGGCCATCTACCGATATTCAAAGCCAAGATGTTGGCAGCACTGAATGTTAGCCAGCGACAATATGCTGTTTGCTGTCCTTGCTGACTGTTGTGTAATTGATGAAAGTACGACTTGTAATCATTATCTGAATACGTCAAGAGAAAGAGATATGGAGTTAGTAAATGATTTACGTGTTAAAGAAGAGGTACGTTTGTGATTTTTATGGAGATGTATAGTAAGTTATTACTTATTAGCCCATATCAGCGTTGACGTTCCTTGCATGTGGTTGGTGGTTACTTCGAAAAGATTGTTTTAACCTAAGGGGTTGGTTAGTGCATTCACAAATGAGCATGTTCTATTCATTAACCTGTACAATTTCAATCATTTAATGTTCGCAGTTTCGTTATATCTGCCGTGTTTCATGGCGTTAAAGTTGTCGGTAAGTTGGTCGAAACTCAACTTGAAGAATTAAATTGTTGCTATAATGAAACCTTTAAATTGCGGTTTAATCACATTACAGACAATATATTAATTATTATCTGATACAAGTTACAGGCATTTTTATTGGTAAATTTAATGCTATTTAATTTTTGGGTTTTATCTAACAAGCAATACCGCTGCCTCGCGACTGTTAACGTGTCGTCATCGTGACGTCACGTACACTTAGTCAATTTTTGTGACTATTTAAAGCTGTACAATATGAACATAAACTGATATGCCGAAGGTGGATCAGATGCAGCAGATGTCCGATAACACAACCAGATGTTCAGTTTTGATGTGTTATCGGACATCTGCGGCCGCCTGCATCTGATCCACCTTCGGCATATCAGTTTATGTTCATATTGTACAGCTACCCTCGATCACAATAGTCACAAAAATTGACTGTACGTGAACGTGACGTCACGATGACGACATGTTAACAGTCGCAAGCCAGCGGTATTGCCTGTTAGACAAAACCCTAATTTTTTTGTTGTGTTCGGTGATTTTTGTCTATAATTAGTTTGTGATTATCTGATTAAAACAGTGACGCTCATTACTCAAGCTGTTCTGGTCACGAATTTTATTGATACTTTCCGACACATAAGGACAGTAATTTGATTCACAGTTGGAGCTTTTGTGATTTTACTTAAAGTATATGTTATTTGCTCACATATTATCTTATTGTTATGCTTTGTTTTCTCCTTATGACATAGTACATCTAAATGATACAGGATATCGCAATTAACCCATCAAATAAGTACATCTAAGTCAGTTATACATTACTTCTCTGTCACTATCACTATCAGTGTCCAGCTCATTCCAAAAAAAAAAAAATAAAATTTGCCACACCTTTTTGCTGTTTTAAATGCTGTTTCTATATATCTTCTGTAAACTTACATTTAATGATAATAATAAAAAAGTTTGGGTAATATCTAGATTGCGATACCGCTGCCACCACTTACCGCCTCGCTATGTAAACACTCCGGATGGAGAGAGTATGACGTCACTACTTGCTGAATGTGACGTATACATTCCACACTCAGCTTTAAATGTCACTAACGGGTCCACGGAAAGTATTCCATCACCAACAGGTCTCTTTTCGTGAAATCGTTAATTTTGCACCAGTAGTACAGGAATAAATTCATTAGTGATGAGGTTTTGACGCAGCCTGGACCACACTGAAACTTAATTATGGATCAGCTTATTGCGGATACCTAATTCTATGTCGTATCTATCGCTGTTACTGTTGTTTTATGTCTAAATGCCGCCTGGACCATAGGGAAACTTAACCGCCGCACATGATGTTGCTGAAACCCAATTTCCAAATTGCATCTATCTCTGTTAGTATGGTCCAGGCCCCGTTACAACCTAAACACAAATGGTTATTGACAAAAAATTTATTACAAATATTTTATTTCATATGGATGATTTTAAAAGCAATTTCTGCGAAGCGGCGAAATATAGTAGAGAAGAATCTAATACAAATCAATGGAATTATGACTAATAACGTTAATGTTAACGTTACAGGAACCGACATTATGGTACGTTACTAATGAATGGTATCAGTTAACAGTTTGGAATGTTGTTGATATTTCAATAATATTATTAATTGTGCAAATAATAATTTTCTTTAACTTTTTCAATCCATAATTTTTTTATTATTATTACTATTGGTTATGTTCTATGGCCTAATGTGGGTTCTCAAATGAATCGAAGGCTGAACACATCACAACGGAAACACAGTGACGTCATACTTACTCCATCCGGAAGTGTTTAGATAACGAGGTGGTAAGTGGTTGCAGCGGAATCCCAATCTAGATATTACCCAAAAAGTTTTAATTTGTCCCTTGCTCTGATCATTTTTCCACTTTGAATTTCATTACTTATTTAATAATAGTTTCTCTTTGTATCTGCAAGGTATTTAACTCTGTTGTTTTGTAATTACTTTCATTGAATTTCCTTCTTTGAAATTGTAAGCGTTTTATCACACGTTGCTTTTTCTTTTGCAGCCTCTATCAGAAGATTCTGCATTTGAGGACACAGTATTGGACGCTGTTGCTAATGAGTATGACTATTTCATTTTACTAGTAAACAACTGCCACTTTTAGTGCAGATATATGCTGCAATTTTTTATTCTGAAACTGATAATGAGTTGAAGTAAATAAAATTTTTACTAACAAATATGGCTGGGCAGCTATATACGTAACACTTCCCACTGTGGTATTGATGGCTCTCTAGGAATTCTCTCACCAATGGTATTAAAGTTTTTCCTTTATAGCTGAAGACCAAGAATTTCCCAGATGATATATTTAGTTTGTGATCCATTAAGCACAATCCCATGTGAGATCTTATTGCTGCCAATTAAAGGTCTATCGCAATAGGTCTTGAATGTGAATACTGCATAAATCTCAACTGATCCTGCATGTCTTCTTCTTCTTCACTTCAAGGATTAGGCATTAATGCCTTTTACATCTTACTGTCATGACTTGTCTCTTTGTCCCACTGGTTTGTACTGCTTCACTAGAAGTGGAATTCTTTGTTTGTTTATTTTTTCAATGTGATGCCTCCATCACTCTCTGTATTCCTCCATCCTATTTTTTTATATTGCACATACCAAGCTCTTCCCAAATGTTTTTATTTCCAATGTGCTCTTGTTTAGTAACAGGTTTAACAATTTTTCACTTACTGGAGAGAGTGATGAGGGGGTGAACCAGAGAAGTAAGGAAATGGAGTTACAAAATTTTGGTCAGACGATTCCCGGAATATCATGTTGCATTATGGGACCCACAATTTTGTGTATCTTATACAGTAGTCGAAGGGGTTGTAGAGTAAGGGATCCCAGATTTTTTGGAGAAATTACTGCAGCATACTATCAGTAGCCAATATGATAAAACAACTGGAATGGGATTCATAGGAAGATGGGAATAGGATGGAGAGAACTATGGTAGTGTTTATGACACATATTGGTGATGAGGCATGGAATGATTTTGGGTAGAAGACTTAGGAGAGATGTATGGATGAAAAAAAGTTACTGTAACCACAAACTGGCTCTCGATTTTAGGTATGTGGTTGTGAGAAGATTTTGTTTAGTAGGTAAGGGGATCAGGGATTGTAAAAAATAGTGAAGAAAGATAATTAATAATTTACCAAAAAATGGCAAAAGAATTTAAAATTGAAATTTGTAGAGGGCAAAAGTAGGCAGGTATAGGAAAGGGTTGAGAGTGTGTAATAAAATTGTCACTCAAACATTCGCTCGCTTGTAGTAAAATTAAATTGAATAAGGTATACAAGTTAAAATTGTATGGCACAGAGCAAATTGCTTGTTGAAAACCGTAGGTGGAAATATCTGGGCATAATATTTGACAATTATCTGAATTGGGCAAGGCACGTTAGACAGGAGGTAGGAAGAGAATTTTATCTTTCTGACCCATCACTCAGTATAATAAAATTCTAATTTTTATCTTTTAACTAGTAATAATTTTTTCCAAGTTATTTATTTATTTTTATTTATAAACACTCCATACACTTTGGTATACACATTAATTTTCTCACTGCCTGCGATGAACAGTATATACGAGGGTTGTTCAATAAGTAACACTTTTTTTTTCTCGGCCAATTTTTGTTGAAAAAACGGTCTTTTTTGTGGAACATTTTCAAACAGTCCCGCTTCATCTCGTATAGTTTCATTGACTTCCGAAAGGTGACAGTGCTATACGGAGCTGTTAAAATGGCGTCTGTAATGAATGTGCGTTCCGAACAACGGGCAGTGATTGAGTTTCTTTTGGCAGAAAACCAGCGCATCTCAGATATTCATAGGCGCTTGCAGAATGTCTACGGTGATGTTGCAGTGGACATAAGCATAGTGAGCTGTTGGTCCAAGCACGTGTCATCATCTTTTTTTTTTGTTTTCTTTTTTTTTAATTATTGCCTTAGGCTAAGGTCATTAAAGGCGGGATGGGACTGGGGACAAGGAATGGAAAGGAATTCGGTCATGGCCTTTTTGAAGGAAGCATTCACTTGGAGTGATTTGGTGAAACCACGGAAAACTCAAATCTGAATGCCTGTGTCCTCCCAAATGTGAGACCAGAACGTTAACCGTTCACCCACGACACTCAGTGTGTCATCATCGCCGCAAGGTCTAGCACAGTGTTTCCCAACCTTTTTTGGGTCATGTCCCACTTTTAACAGTTTTTTTTTGCCCCCCATACATAACTTTTAATAAAAAATTATTTGTTATAAAATAATTTAATTTACTTTAATTGCAATGGAGCACAGGCTCCGGTGGCAATTTCCCTACACACCCATCTTCCCCCTATCCTGCACCTACCTACATTTGCCCTCTTCAAATTTTATCTTTAAATTCTTTCAAAGTTTTCGGTAAATTATTCATCATTTCTCTTGGTAACTCATTCCAATCCCTGACACACTTACCTAAAAAAGAGAATCTTCCCACACCCTTGTGCCTGAAATCGAGTGCCAGCTTGTGGTCATGGTCATCTTTTCCCTTCCATGCACTACTTTTCATACCTATTGCAATATCTTTCCATGCCTCATCGCCAGTATATGCCCTGTACACTCCCATGACCCTCCTCATCCACCTCCTGTCTTGCAGTGAATCCCATTCCAGCTCCTTTATCATATCCGTCACTGATTGCATTCTGCAATAATTTCCAGAAACAAATCTAGCAGCCCTTCTTTGCACCCTCTCCAACTCCTGTATTTGATACGTAAAATGAGGGTCCCATACTACACTACCACATTCGAGCAATGGTCTGACCAAAGATTTGTAACCCAATTCCTTTACTTCTTTCGTACATCCCCTCATCACTCTCTCCAACAAGTGCAGAACTTTGAAACCTTTTCCTACCACCTGTCCTATGTGTCCTGCCCAGTTAAGTTTGTTATCAAAAGTAATTCCAAGATATTTACATTTCAAGTCTTCAGCAAGCAATTCTTTCCCCACCTTATATTCATAATTAACCTTTTGTTTTTTATTTGTGTATCTAATAAGCTGACTCTTCTTTGCATTTGTTTTCATTCCATGTTTACCAACCCAATTAGATATCCTGTCCAGATCACCCTGCAACTGTTTACAGTCCTCTATCGTTTTGATTCTTTTATACAGCATTATGTCATCTGCAAACAATCTAATTTCAGATAATAAACAATCAACACAATTATTCATTAGAATAGTGAATAGCAATGGTCCCAATACGCTACCGGTAAAGTCGTATCAAGTCAATTTATAAATTGCCCCCTAAAAAAAACCAAATTACCCCCCTGTGGGGCGTGGGCCCCACGTTGGGAAACACTGGTCTAGCAGTAATGTCTGATCTCCCACGTGTTGGTTGGCTGTGCACAGCTGTGACTCCTGCAATGCTGGAGCATACGAAGATTCTCATTCGAGATGATTGACGGGTCACCATCAAACAACTCAATGCTCAAATTGACATCTCTGTTGGTAGTGCTGTCACAATTGTTCACCAGTTGGGATATTCAAAGGTTTGTTCCCGCTGGGTCCCTCGATGTCTAACCGAATACCATAAAGAACAAAGGAGAACCATCTGTGCAAAACTGCTTGCTCGTCATGAAGCTGAGGGTGACAGTTTCTTGTCAAACATTGTTACAGGTGATAAAACACGGGTTCATCACTTCAAACCCAAAACAAAACAGCTACACCCACTCCCCTACCAAGAAAAAGTTTAAAGCCAAACCCTCAACCAGTAAAATCATGGCTACAGTCTTCTAGGAGACTGAAGGAGTTATTCTGGTCGATGTCCTTCCCTATGGTAAAACAATCCACTCTGAGGTGTATTGTGCTACTCTTTGAAAATTGAAGAAATTGCTTCATCGTGTTCGTAGGCACAGAAATCAGAAAAAACTTCTCCTTCTTCATGACAACGCAAGACCTCACACAAGTCTTCGCACCCGAGAGGAGCTCACAAAACTCAGTGGACTGTTCTTCCTCATCCACCCTACAGCCCTGATCTCGCACCATCTGATTTCCATATGTTTGTCCCAATGAAGGACGCATACGTGGATGATGAAGAAGTTATTGATGCGATACGGCATTGGCTCTGGCATCGACCAGTGGAATGGTACCGTGCAGGCATTCAGGCTCTCATTTCAATGTGTGTAAAGCCATAGCATTGAATGGAGATTATGTTGAAAAATAGTGTTGTGTAACTAAAAGATTGGGAAATAACATGGTGTATTTGAATGCAGAAAAAAAAATGTGTTGCATTACTTATTGAACAACCCTCGTATTTATATATCATCTTCATCTTTCCTGAGAAAAATCAGTTTTGTGGTAAAGTCTGGCGTGTGCACACCTCCCGAACCATGTGGCCCATTTTCTAAAACATGAATTAGGTTTGTCACTGAAATTTTGTCTATGTTTTTGTCCATTATGTATGTTTTTCACTCATGGCAGCCTTCAAATTTGTTGAGTGATGAGTCTTTTTCCCTATCCTTTGTTATTTACATTGATTAAATTTAGATGTGAAATGGTGCGTTAAATTACTTAATTGCCTGGATATTCAGATAAACTTAATAGAATTATTGAACGTTTATCAATTTATATAAAACACAATTCATATTTCAGTTGTAAAAATTAATGTCTATTTTTAATCTCTTTATTTGTCTTTGTAACATAATTGTTTTTACTATGATTATGACCCATATTGTAAGTATGTGTATTAACCATGACATGTTTCACATCCCAGAGGTCCTTCCTCAGCAGGGATCCATATAACAGGATTGATACATAAATAAATAATAAAAATTGCAAGTAAATTTGCTCTGTTATTGATAATTTTTTAAAGATAATTAAATTATATGTCTCTTGTGAATGAAGTTATTGTCATCAGCCTCTGAAATGATTTTTATTTGTAAGAAGTGGTGTATCGATTTCTAATATGATTGTTCTGTTTGTAATGCATGGCAGTTACATACCTAGCGAGTTTGTCCAGTGATGTATATGTGCTGTCATTCTGGGTATGTGGAGTAGGGATAGGTGTGTACTGTAATTGGAGATCTTGTGCATTGGCTGTCCTGGCTGAAATTTTAGCTGATACACACAAAGGAATGTTTATGATTGCTCTTGCTCTGCTGTTTCTCAGAAACGACTGTGCTAAACATTGGCATTTTGCAACAAAACAAAATGTTAAATAAAACATTTCAATATGACTGATATTTTCAATGACAAGTTATTTAGGATTATGGTCTGATGATTGCTGCCTTTATATAGAACTAGATATATTTTAGTAAAAGAATTTTTATACCTAGTACTGTAGTGTCTGAAGTAAATTTTCATAAATATAACAGAATTAAAAATCGGTGGTAATATATTGAAATGATTGAGATGACTGACAGTGAATCTTTGATATTGTACTTTGTGATAGTATTGCCACTACTTTCTGCCACGTGGACAGTGACAACGTAAACACGTCCACCATTGTAATTTATGGCGTTACTCTGTTGCCGGGTTTACACCTATACTGCATGGATAGCCATGTATGTTACTATTGGAACTGCATAGAAAATTGGATTCAAAATCAGATAGGTACAAATAAAATATGATGTGTATATAAATTTATATGATCAGAATTTAAAAAATTTCTGTTGTTGTTTTATTGGTATCTAGAACGGAAACCTTTCTAAATATTTCTGTATTTAGACACCGATAATTATTTGCCTAGGTACAAGAATCAGTAAAATAATATAATTTTGAATAGCAAATTTATTTTGCCAATAAAACAAATCAAAAACTACATTATATGTTCTTGACATTTCAGCTTGGCTCCGTTTGCCAAAAAAAAAAAAAAATAAAAAAAAAAAAAAAAGTAAATTAATACTTTGATGATATTTTCCATGATTTAATGATGAATTCATATTGCTATGTTCATGTAATAGAGGTCAAATGAATTCGCTGTTTGCTAATACTGCACTTCAGTGACTTCTAGGAATTTTTTATCCTGGTCCGGGCTGCACTTCAACCTAAAAAAACCTCCAGGAGGAAAAAAAAAACAGTTTAGGATGATATGATCCCTGTAGGACAAGGTTGTAATGGTGTCACCATCTGTATGTTAGAAAACCTTTCGGCTTAACTCTGGATAATGGTACCTGCAAGTTGAAAACTAGTATTTAGAGAATAGATGAATCAGCATATCACATACAGTTTTCCGTATCCGAGAAAACCAATCATTTGCACGGTGATACTGTTTCTGCTATTTTAGATATGCATCCAAATTATATTTATAACTTTTGATATGATATTCACTGTAGTGCAGAATAGAAAAGGTTCCCAGTAATTGGAGATAATCATCTATGGCATGTTCTTGCTATATGTTTCCATAATTGTACTGTATTAATGTTTATCTTGACACGAAAAATGTCAACTGGTTTTCTAAATTAGCTTCCCTTTTTATTTTATTTTTATTTTTAATTTTTTTTTTTTTTTTTTTTTTTTTTTTTTTTTTTTTTACAATAAGCCAATTAGTCAATATTGAAAAGTATTTCTAGCACTAACCATTTTTAGAGGTAAAATGTTTGAGTTGAATTTAAGGTTTCTAATATGGTTACAGTGTGTAGAACTTGTTGTGACTACAATTTATTGTATACTAGAGGGAAGCATAATATGTCAGCATATTTTTTTTTTTTATTTTCTAGGGATATCCATGACCAGCAAAATATTCATACTAGTCAGGAAGAGGTTATTAAATATGAGCTTCCAAGAAGCGTGGTAGAGGAGAAACCATTGTGCTCCTACACCAATAATGTACAAAGGGACACAAATGAGCTCCCATTTCCACGTGAAATAGGTGGACAAGCCTTTAAAAAACCTTCCAGTGTTAAACAGCGTGAGGTACTTCATGCTGATACGTCCCCGTTGTCACCTGAAGCAGACAGACTATCCTTTATACAATCCTCAACTCGTGATGAAGATACGAGGAGTCGTACAGATGCACCCCCATCCGACTTATGTGGAAAATTCTTTATAAAGTCTTGTGGTCGTGAAAAACATTTAATATTTCATGCAGGAGCGTGGTTGTATCCACATCAGTCACATGGCAGATTCTTTAAAAAGTCTGATCTTAAACAATATGGAAGATTTTGTAGAGATACACGCCCATTTCAATGTAAAATATGTAGAAGAACCTTTAAACAGTCTTTAGATCTTCAAGAACATGAAATTTGTGTTCATCACAGTCGCTCTACATTTCCAGTTAAAGGATGTGTAAAATGTATTGAGTATTCTGAAACTTTTAATCTATTTGGAAGAATTCATGAAGGTGATCACAAATTTCAGTGTAAAGTGTGTGGAAAATTCTTTAAACATCCTTCAAGTCTTAGACAACATAAAATGATTCATAAAGGCGGAAAATACAATAAACGGTCTGTAACTCCAAAACTAGAGCGGTGCTGTACAGATGCACCTCCATCTCTGTCTAAAAAATGTGGAAAACCCATTATACATTTTGTAGACTTTAAAACACCGGAAAAGATTCTTGAAGATTCTTGTCCGTTTCTATGTAAAATTTGTGGAAGATCATTTGAAAATTATAGTGATATGAAACAACATGCAAGATTCCATGAGAATGTAGATGCACACTATTTTCCATGTATAGTGTGTGGAAAATCATTTAAAGTGTCTGTGTCTGTTGATGAACACATGAGAATTCATACAGATGAACTCTCATTTCCCTGTGTTGTTTGTGGAAAAAACTTTAAATATCTTGGGGAAAAATAAAAGAACTCGTACAGGTGCAATTATGTTTCCATGTGAAATGTGACCAAATTCTCTTTTAAAAAAAAAGAAAAAAACCAAATTCTTAAATGTAAGTTAGTATCTTCTCATAAAAACAATGGAAAGTTTTTCGGTGGTATGGAATTTTGAAAATCCACCAAAAATCTGTTGCGGTTGAATGTATGTTTATTCGTAAATTTTGCGAATATCTTTACAGCATTAAACCATGAGGGACACAGTTGAATGCTCGGATAGTTAAGAAGTATTTGGAATATCTAAGGCACAATCTGGTATTGAATTACATTGAAGTATTTGAATGGGCCAAAACTCTTTTCCCTTTGTGGGGCAACTGTTAATGAACATCAGAAATTTTTTACAGATTAATGCCCTGTGAAATTTAAGACCATCTGGTACTATTAGAAGCAAAATTAACTCTGTTTATCAAATATTTTTTGTTGTGGATGTGGAGAAAAAGTTGTTGGTGCCCCAAAATGTTCAGATATTTACTTTGTGCTTAGTGATACTATTTTTTAATTTGTATCAAAATATTATCTTTTTGCATTTATTTTTTCTTTAATACTGTAATGATTGATATTTTATGGTAAATTTTTAGAGTATACACTACCATTACATCAAATTACTCTGCAATAAAACCCATGAACTGTGTGTTAACTATCTGGAAAATTCTTTAACCAGATTGTGGCATTAAAGAATCCATAAATGCAAAGTATGAAAAATTCCTTCACCACCATTTTACCAAAAAAAAAAAATCTAATGATTAGTATTAGCTGTTTTCCTGGAAGAAATGTGTAAAGTCTTCCCCTGTCTAATGTTTTCTTATATCCACCAAAGAACTGATGTATATATGTATCCTCATAAATATCGTGGAATTTCATTCAGGAATTATGATATCTCAAAAATCATTAAAGGAAAAGTACAAATGAATGAACGTTTATGTATGAAGTATTTTGTGAAAACAGTTAGGGGATGTTTGGTTTTTGAACAAATTTGAAGTGTTCAATTGGGTGAATACGCTTTTATATTTAAATAGATGAAAGCTCTGTTCCCTGAATAGGGTGTAGGGAATGTTTAATAAAGATAAGAAAATATTTCTGTTGAATGCAGTTTTTCTGTAAGGTTTGCAAAAAATATTTAGCACCCTCTGGTATCATGTGAACACATCATAAATTTAATATATTTACAATTTTTTAATTATTGTTGTTATAGTTCCCTCTAAATGTGTCTAAATGTACACTGCAGTCTTCCATTTTTTGGTTTATTTCATATTCGTTTATACCACTAATTTTCTGTGTGAGATTGTGGTGATTATTTGATTTTTTCTCAACTTTTGGTACATGTTACTGATATATTTAATTATGTTATAGTTGTACAGTTGTATCAATAATTTATGAGAAATTCTGCCTTGTTCCAAGTTATAAGCTTAGTAGTTGTGTTGTGGAATTGTTGTATGCTTGTTTGATAATATCTGTTCTATAAGTAAGGACTCTTGAATTTTCTTCTGATGAACAAATAAATGTTTTGGGTTACTATATACTAAGTAATTAACTGTTGTAACCTGTTCTATATTGGATTAAACATAAATTACTGATATAACATCTACTGTCTGTATGAATAATGTGATATTAAAATTGGAGATTTTTTTTTAATATGATGGAATACTTCCTTACTTCTCCATAATTTCAGTCATACTTGTAAATTCAATGATAATTAACATTTTAAAATTTTTATTTAATAAAGGCATATTGCAAATTCTTTTTGGCTTTAATTTTTAAATTTATTAGTATAGCATTATTGTTATTTAAAAATTACTACAATTTAGATAAAAAGAAACTAGATTAAGTTATCAGTATATACTTATTCTTAGGAAGAAATTAAAATCAGAGTTTAGGGGTGACGGTAGAATGGTCACTCTTCATGTATATCTGGATATTGTAGATTATTTTGCTCTATTAGGGGTACTGATAATATTAATAAATGAATACAGACCAAGAAATTGAATATTTGTTCAATTATTTATTCTCCGAATGCATTTCGCTTCTTAACTGAAGCATCTTGCTGGTTTTCCTGCTGTTTGTGTATACATGTTACAATATTGTTTAGTTTTACATTTTTAATATTGAAGTTTTTGTACAAATTATAGTCTACATATTTTTTATGATATATAGAGGCACAGTGTTGGAATTTATCATGGAAGTCTGAATCTCATAATTAATCATTTTACTAAACAGGAACAGTCAATATTTTCTCTGGAAGGGATATCATCATGAAATGGCACTAATATGGTGGAATTTCTGCAGAAGTTTTAATTAAATAGTTACATATCATAGTTGGAGCTACGTTTCAGGGATGTGACAGAGCCAGCAGGCAGAACTTATTTTATATGTTATAGTGTGATATAAAATATAATTATTTTAGCATTGAACAATAGGGAATGTTCTATAATTTTTTTAAAAAAAGATTTTTCTTGTGTGTTACATGTTTTGTTTCTCTGTATTGAAAAATAATTTTTTGCTTGTTGGTAGATAAGTGAAGTGATGTTTTATTGTGGTTATGATCTGTTTAAATTAACTTCAGTCTCTCAATTAACGAGTTTTCTTAATGGATTGTGTGTAAACCTCATGTTGGTCTCAAATATAAGGTCCTGTTCATAAAGGCATTGAAGAAAATTTAATTCACTTGATTGTTGAATATCTTCTGCGCCGGGTAGGGTTGTCCGCATTCGTAAATTCTGTGAATAATTCTGAAACGAGAGTTTGCTTGCGGTATTTGCCTCCAGCATTAATGTTAACAAAACTTTTTCCCATGATTTTGTGAACTTTCACAAGTACTTATTATATTCTTTATGTAATGTGGTGAGTCTGACTGGAAGGAGCATGTTAAAGTTGCGAATATGCGACGAAAGTAATTTGAGTGTAAGTGGCGGTCTTGTCACCGCATTGGATGAAATTGAGAGTAGAATGGGGACTAGAATGGAACAAAATTCATTACATTCCTAAAAGACTGTATTAATGTCGAGCAACCGCCGCCGTGAGCAGCAGTCGTCGACTTTCTTGTGTGTTTAATCTAAAGTGTGTAGATAGACTTTGTTTTTATCTTTGAATTTTCTGTGTAGGCAGTGAGTCAGCAGTCGAGCAACCGCCGCCGTGAGCAGCAGTCGTCGACTTTCTTGTGTGTTTAATCTAAAGTGTGTAGATAGACTTTGTTTTTATCTTTGAATTTTCTGTGTAGGCAGTGAGTCAGCAGTCGAGCAACCGCCGCCGTGAGCAGCAGTCGTCGACTTTCTTGTGTGTTTAATCTAAAGTGTGTAGATAGACTTTGTTTTTATCTTTGAATTTTCTGTGTAGGCAGTGAGTCAGCAGTCGAGCAACCGCCGCCGTGAGCAGCAGTCGTCGACTTTCTTGAGTTTTTAATCTAAAGTGTAGTAGATAGACCTTGTTTTTATCTTTGAATTTTCTGTGCAGGCAGTGAGTCAGCAGTCGAGCAACCGCCGCCGTGAGCAGCAGTCGTCGACTTTCTTGTGTGTTTAATCTAAAGTGTGCTAGATAGACTTTGTTTTTATCTTTGAATTTTCTGTGCAGGCAGTGAGTCAGCAGTCGAGCAACCGCCGCCGTGAGCAGCAGTCGTCGACTTTCTTGTGTGTTTAATCTAAAGTGTGCTAGATAGACCTTGTTTTTATCTTTGAAATTTCTGAGAATCAGCAGTAATCAGTTGAGCCTCAGCGACCGTAGCCGACTTTTGTGTGTGATTTGTATTTTACTGTTTTTTTTTGTGTTATCTCTAATATTTCCTTTATAGGTAGTGATCCAGTGAGTTGAGCCTCTGCGTCCGTTGCAGCAGTAGCCGAATTGTTGTGTGATCTGAAATTTACTGGTTTCGTGTTATCTTAAATATTTCCTGTTTAGTTAGTGATCCATTTAGTTGAGCTGTAGCAGCTGTCTGATTTTTCTGATTAATTTGTTTGTGACTCTGTGTTTGGTTGTTTGTGGGACATGGTTTGCGCAATGTGTTACAGTAGGCGTCAGGCTCTCGAAGAGATTCGTACTACTATGGCATCTCTTCAGGCACAGGTGTGGAGCATGTTAGATGACGAACGGCAGTGCGTCGAAGAATTACCGGAGGCTACTGATGTAGGACCGGCAGTTGAGGATTGTCAGGTATCTGTTGCAGGGAACGACTGGCACCGGGTGGATAGGAGAAAGGCACCAAAATTCCAAAATAACCGACGGGAGAATGATATCTTGCCCCTAAGTAATGCGTTTTCAGTTTTGCAGGATGTTGAAGATCTTGGTGCGAATGGCCCAGAAGCGCAGCAGGGAAGATTTACTCGCAGACACCGAGTGATGCCAGGGAAAGGATTACTTATCATTGGAAGCTCCAACGTCCGACGTCTAGAGAAACCCCTACGAGACTTAGCTGAGAAGAATGGTGCAGTCCCTCGTACTAACGTTCATTCTGTGTGTCTTCCAGGAGCAACCGTGCCACGAGTCATGGAGGCTATACCAAAAGCGATTAGAGAATCGAACTGCCGTCAGTTGAGGGTAGCTGCGCACGTCGGAACTAACGACTCGTGTCATGTTTCTGTTTCAGATATAGTGAAATCTATGGACAAGTTGGGCCACAAGGCGTATGAATCAGCGCGTGAGAATTCGGTAAAGTTGCAGTTTTCCATCTGTAGTTCGTGCCGCGCATCGATTGTGGGGAAGCCGTATGGTGGAAGATTTATAATTTGAATTGTAGTCTACAGGAGCTGTGTCGAAGAAACAACTGGGGCTTCGTCGATCTTCGACCGATGTTAGCTGCCAGCCGGGACGCATTTGACAGGTCGGGCGTCCACTACACACCGAGAATGGCGATCAAGGTGGCTGCTAAAATATGGAACCGTCTTGATGTGAATTATTTTTTAGGAACACCGTGAGGCCCGAGGATCCCTCAGTTCAACGAAGAAGACGCGTCGTTAATCTAGATCTTGGTTCTGGAAGTGATGGCGTGAATAAATCGAAATTTTACAGCTCCAAATACTTCACCCATTTCCTTTCGTAGTGCAAATAGTAAAAATGCGAATTTAGACTCTACAGATACAGATATTAAACCGCTAAGGATAATGGTCCTTAATTGTCGTAGTATTAGAGGGAAAGTAGCCGATTTCCACGCTGCTGTTGCGACTAACGATGTTGATATAATACTAGGAACCGAGAGCTGGTTGACGCCAGAGGTAGAATCTAGCGAAGTATTTGCTCCTCAATTCAATGTTTTTCGGAAAGACAGAACTACCTCAATGGGCGGAGGTGTGTTCGTGACCGTTAATAAAAACATCAATTGCTCCGCAGTAAATGAAACGAAAAATTTTTGCGAGTTGATATGGGTGAAGGTAAAAATTGGAAGAAGTTTAAAGTTCATAATAGGATCATTTTTACCGACTCCGGACTCTGGATTAGATAACGCGGAATATTTTAGACAGTCACTTAATAGTATTTCTCAGAAATTTTCAGGGACATACATTGATCATGGGAGGTGATTTTAATATACCCTCTGTTAACTGGGACACATTTACGTTCAGGTCAGGCGGAAGAGATAGGTTAATAACCGAAACGTTCCTGGAATCATTCGCGGAAAAATTCTCTTGAACAGATGGTCGAAGAGCCAACGCGGAAGCATCAAAGATTCCTCGTCCATTTTGGATCTTTTTCTTACTAACAATCCGGATATTGTAGATAAAGTTTGTGTAGAAGATGGTATAAGTGATCACAAGGCGATTGTGGTAACTTTAAAATCTAGGCTGAATTTGAAGAATGATAAAGACAAAATCGTATATTGTTTCGATAAGGCAAATGATGCGTCTATGGTCGATCATTTGGCGAAAAATTTTGAAACGTACACGCTTAATACAAATGTTGAGGAACTTTGGCTTAATTTAAAAAGAAATAATATGGACCGGCTTAAATCAATTTGTTCCCAAGAAGTTTATTAAGGTTAGTAAGAACTTCCCGTGGTTCAATAGAGAAGTGAAACGTTTTGCTCAGGAAGCAAAGGCGTTTACATGCGACGGTAAAGAAATCGGGGGACTCATCTGATCGCGCTAAATTAGTCCACTTGCGAGCGGACGTACGTAAGGCAATGCGTGATGCGTTTAAAGAATTCCAAGCCAGAAATTTATCCGAGGATCTGATTACTAATCCAAAAAAGTTCTGGTCATATGTCAAATTAATAAGAGGTTCTCGTAAGGTCATGCCGTCACTGATTAATGAAAATGGGGAATTATCAGAAACTAGCGTCGAGAAAGCAGAAATTTTGAATAATGTATTTAAAAAAGCTTTCACGTCAGAGAACTCGGAGGAGATTCCGATATTTAACAATCGAACCAACAAAATTATGAATGATCTCGTTCTCGATGTCGAGGGAATAACTAAACTGCTTATGAATGTAAATCCCAATAAGGCTCCAGGACCAGACGGTATTCCTACAAGATTCTACTCTAGGTACGCAAAGGAAATTGCACCGTATTTGATGAAATTATATACCGCCTCCTTGGATCAAGGAAAAATACCAACCGAATGGAAGACCGCCATCGTAAGTCCAGTGTTCAAAAGTGGGAATGTTAATGATCCTCAAAATTATAGGCCGATCTCGTTAACCTCAATATTTTGCAGGATTTTAGAACACATCATCTATTCAAATGTCATGCGGTTTTTGGATGAAGATGAGCTTTTAAACCCAAATCAACATGGATTCAGAAAAGGCCGATGCTGCGAAACACAACTTGCCCTCTTAATTCACGACTTGAGCCGTATTATAGATGAGCAATCCCAGGTTGATTTAGTTTTATTAGACTTCAAAAAAGCTTTCGACACTGTGCCTCACACTAGGTTACCTAGGAAAATTCGCGGATACGGTATATCTAGACAAATATGTGATTGGGTTGCAGGTGTTTGAAGGACAGAACACAGTGTGTAGTTCTTGACGGTGAGCGTTCATCACTTGCCGAAGTGAGGTCCGGGGTTCCCCAAGGAAGCGTGATAGGGCCTCTGTTGTTTCTCATATACATTAATGATTTGTGCGACATAATAAGGAGAATGAAAAGATTATTTGCCGATGATGCTATTATCTATCGTGAAATCACAACCCAGGACTACTGCGCTTTGTTACAAGACGATATTATTAAAATAATTGCGTGGTGTAAAGATTGGCAGTTGGAGTTAAACGCTAAAAAGTGCCAAGTCATGCGTGTAAGTAAAAAGGTGACACCATTTAGCTTTGAATATACAATTAATGGCACTGTCCTTAGAACGGTAGATTCCGCTAAATACCTAGGGGTAACGATTCGTAATAATTTGTCGTGGAATGAGCATATCGAGAATGTAATTGGGAAAGCAAATCGTATGCTTCGATTTCTAGGTCGTAATTTAAAACAATGCACTCCGGAAGTTAAATCGATTGCGTACAAGTCACTAGTGAGGCCTCACTTGGAATATTGTTGCTCTGTATGGGGTCCCCATCAAAAGGGATTAATGGAGGCATTAGAGATGGTCCAAAGAAGAGCCGCCCGATTCGTGACAGGTATATATAGTTGGAGGGAAAGCGTAAGTGCCATGTTGAAGGAGTTAGGTTGGGAAGACCTGGAGCACCGAAGGCGTTGCTCTCGACGGAAGCTAATTGAAAAATTCTCGACTGACGTATTTCGGAATGACAGCAAACAAATATTGCTACCAGCAACATTCATATCTCGGAATGACCGCGAAAATAAGATAAGAGAAATCAGGGCCAGAACCGATTCATTTCTCTACTCATTTTTTCCACGAGCGATTAGGGAATGGAATAGAATGGATTTACCGGGCGAGTAAACACAAAATCGGACAGGAGTAGCTTCCGATAAAGCACTCCGGCCATCCTGATCTGGGTTTTCCATGGTTTCCCTAGATCGCTCCAGGCGAATGCTGGGATGGTTCCTCACAATAGCCCATGGGCGCCACCTGCCATATCCCGTATATCCCTTCCAAACCATTACCTTTCCTGATAGGTGCAATGCACCCTCCGCCAAACACTTTTAGTGAATCGCGGAGTAATTGTAATAGTAATAGTAATGTTGTAGTGTCATAAGTTAGTTTCTTTACAGATTAAGTAATTGTATATAACACAACATAAATTCTAAATGATTGAGCAGCTGCAGCGGATATGGACGAGATAATTAATTGGGTGAGTCTACATGGAATATGAACAAACACCAATAATACTGAGCTTATTAATTACATATGTTAAAAATCTGAGTCTTTCAGGACTATATGAGGGTTTGGGAGGGACTATATTACCCTCTTAGAACCCTGCCTTGAAGCTGCGCAAATACAGCGGAAGAAAGGAGTGGTCACGTGATTGATAACACTATGTAACAAAATTTTGTTTAAGTTAATTTTTTTTGTTGTTTCTGATGCAGTGTGTTTCAAAACACTATGAAAACACAATTTTTCATGTGGTAAATTGTTTTTACGGAAATTCCATCGATTTTTCATAATTTTAGGAAAATGCATTTATTTAGAACAATGAATGCTCGTTTACATATGCCCTTGAAACAAAACAAAAGAAATTCTTAAATACAACTTTCGAAAAAATGCAAATATAAATTACACAAGTTGTAAAGTACATGAAAATGTTTTCATATCATGTACAATGTGCTTAAAAATGTGTTGTCTTCCTACATGTCTTCTTATACGTTACATCACTCTCTCTGATCAGTCCCCAGGTATAATCACCAAGTATTCGCTCATTATTCTGTCCCTGGTACCTTCTTTCAAACAATTGTAAGTCCTGATGGGACCTTTCGCCCTGTTCCTCTGAATATGCACCCATATGAGACTTGAAACATCTAGATGCGAGTGGAGTACATGCAGCTTTAGAGACATTCTGCACCCCATTGCTTTATAGTTCTTCAAAAGACCCTCTACCACATCCCTGTAATTTTCCATTCTGTGATTACCTAGGAAACTATTCACAACATCCCCGAAGCTCTTCCAGGCCTTTCTTTGAACTGGTAGAAGCTTGCTGATGAATGTGTCATCACGAACTAGTTTCTTCACTTGGGGGCCCTCGAAAATTCCACCCTTTATCTTACCTTCTGAGAGTTTGTGGAACACATTCTGGAGGTACTTCATTGCATCTGATGTTGTATCTATGGCCTTTACAGATTGTTTGATGTTTCCAAGCTTCATATGGAAGGGAGGCATTAGCATCTTTTTCTGTTCGACAAGGGGTATCTTGCAACTCTTACTCAATAGATTTCACTGCTTTAGTCTAGGTTTTACAATTTCTGCTTTGGATTTTGTAAGTCCTAAATCCCTGATCTAGTCATTTAACTCATATTATGTGGGGTAGTGAGGTGTAGCATCTTCATCCTCTGAGAAGTCTTCTTCGTGGTCGATGTCGGTATTTGGTTCAGTACTGTCTTCACACTCATTCAGTAGTGGAGGAGGAGGAGGAGGAGGAGGAGGAGGAATGGGAAGCTCCTCACCGTGTGGAATGGGCCTAAGAGATGATGGCAAGTCTGGATATGCAAAAAAAAGTTTTTTTTTTACACTTCTTGTGATGAGACAAGTCAGTAACACAGAAATAGCAGTTGGAGAGGTGATCTGTTCGTTCTCGCCAAATTCTATGTACACCAAATTTCATTTTTCTGTTTTCTCCTCTATACCAGGCCTCGAGAGTGGATCTGCAACACCCACACACATGTAGTGCCCAGTTCATGTCTTGGTCTCGCACAGGCATGCCAAAATAAGACATGTATGCTTAGCAGAAGTTGATAGCATTCTTTATTCTATGCTTTACTGCTTTCGAGCCCAGGCAGACGCCGAACACAAACAAAAACAGTCTGGATTATGCTTACAGCAACGGGAAGATGCAATTTTTAATCAGTAACGTTAATCTGAAACAGATTACATACAGCTGAATCGTTCAATCATCTCATATATTAAGAGTTCATAGCTAATATAATTTTAACCAATTAATTTCATATTATTGGGCATAAAAAGCAAATAAATGATTATATAAAAGTAGGAATGTTCAGTGTAGTTTAGTTGTGACCCAATTCATCCAAAACAAGCATAAAATTTACTTAAACAAGCAAAAAGTTTTTTTTTTTTTGTTACATAGTGTAATCATAGCGTTATGGATGTTGAACAAATAAGTCAAGAAGCAATTAGTGAAGGGTATTCCGTATGAGTTGGCTGCCCCATGAAATATTTCTTGTATTATTTCCCTAATCTCTTTTAACGTATTGGGTCCTACGTTCTTCAGAAGTTCTGCTACTATCCCGTTCTCTCCTGATGTTTTGTTATTTTGAGTTTCTGAATATGCCTGTAAATTTCTTCTTGAGTTGGCAGTTCTGATTCTTTTGTTCTGTTCCCACTTTCTTCTGTTAAAACTGTTTGTTGGTTGTGGGCAGTTTAATAATTTTGAAAAGTATTTTGCTAATTCTGCACAATTTTTTTGTTTGTTAGTGCCAAATTCCCGTTGTCTTTCCTGAAACACATATTTTGTGGTGTGTACCCTCTGATTTGATTTGCAAAGGATTTGTAGGAATCTTTCATGTTATAATTCTTGAAATCATTCTCTATGGAGTTCAGTTGTTCGATTGTGTACTCTCTCTTGATTTTTTCTTATTGCTTTTGCTGTTTGTTTTCTGATCCTAAGGAACTCCTGGTGTGTGAGTTCCGATCTGTAACTTGAAATTTAGAAGTGCCTTCTTTCTATCTTCGAGTGCCTTATCGCATGTTGTGTTCCACCACGGATGTTTCCTCTTCTTTTTAAGTGGGATTAGCCCTCTTGCTTTCTGGATAATTTTGTTTTTAAAGTCTGTCCTATTTCTAGTTGGTTGTTTCTCTAATTCTTCTCTTAATTTTGAGGTTTTAATTTCTTTCACATAGATTTTCTGTACGGTTGGGATCTTTCTGTGAATTCTCCTACATATAAGCAATTTTGATTCTTGTTAAGTAGTGATCTGCATCTATGTTTGCCCCTCGTCTCACCTGAATGTCTTGTATTGCTTTTTGTTCATTATATGAGATTGCCACATGGTCTAACTGATATTCACCTATCGTTTGTATTGGGTACCTCCATGTTTTCTGTTTTTTTGTGTTTCTTCATAAATGATGTTGACATAGGTTTTAGGTCATTTTGTTGGCAAACTTCAATCAGTCTCACTCCATTTTTATTGGTAAATTTGTGTGCTGGGAATTTTCCTACTGTTTTCCCGTATTTCTTCTCTTTTCCAGTGTGTGCATAGAAATCCCCTAGTAAGATTTTTGTATCAGTTTTGGATGTTTTCATCATGGTGGTTTCCAATTTTTCCCAGAATTTTTCCATTTCGTCCGGTTTCTTCATGTTGTCCCCGTTAGTAGGTGCATGTGCGTTGATGAATGTGTACTGTTTATTTTTGTGTTTGAGTCGCAATGTCATCAGTCTGTCCTTAATTGGATTGACTTCAGTCACTGAGTGCAATAGTTTGTGTACAATGAACGCCATTCCTAACATCGCTGTATTTCTTCCTACTCGTCGGTTAGTCTTATTATTATTATTGCAGCTATATCGATCCTTATTTCAAGATGTAGCCTCTTTAAGCCAAATGACCTATATATTACAATTTAGTTCTACATAGGTTTGTTGTAGTTCCTTGCAGGCTGATCGATATTGAGCCACACTCTTCCAGTTCACGCCTGTAACTCGACGTATGTCTGATCCGGGTGTCTTCCTCTTGCTCTTTTTGGGTTCCTTGGTATCCAATCCAGTACTGCCGTAGTCCATCTGTCACCTCTTTTGCGAGCAATATGGGACAGAAAATCCGAGCAATATGGGACAGAAAATCCAAGCAATTAATAAATATTTTACCGTAAAGGTTATATATAGACCTATGATGCAACTGTCCGGTTTTCCCGACTACATGAATCGAAAACACCATAGCATTGGTCAATTTTGCTTCCGAATGAAAGTTGTTAAGTCTCAGAATTTTATATAATTGTATTACTTGAAGAAAAATAGAAAATTAAATGTAATTTAAACTATGCATGGTATTGCATAAAGTTAAGTTACAAGCAACCAGTAACATTTTAGTTCGGAATTTCTTCCTATCTTTGTAATTCTGTGGCCTTGCTGCATTTCCTGGAAAATTGGATTCCTCTGAACTGCAGGATACACAATAATGTAAGTGGTTGGGGGAAGCGTGAGCGGTAATTCTACCGTTCCTTCAGAGATATATTCCAGTAACAGGTGGCATGTGTGTTGGTAGTTTTTGGTTGTGCTTACTGTATTTCTTTGATGAACATGGCGGTAAGTGGGAGACCTCAAAAACATTATTCTATCATAGAAGATCACGAAATTATCAACAGTCGTCTGCTACTACAGGAGATGTGGAATGTTCACGCTCTCATCCTTGCACTTCAGGGGATCGGTTTAGAAATATTAAGATAGTTTGTCAGTAGTAAACTTGTACGCAACACATTCAACTGCCCTATGTGCTCAATTTCCAGCACTTGTGCGAACGCAGTCAGTGTATTGACGGCAGGGCCGGCGTTAGGGGGGGTTAAGCGGGGCAAAAGTACCCGGGGCCCAGGCCACCAAAGGGGGGCCCGCCGGCCTAGATGCCTAAATAAATAGAAATCAAACACAAATTTTAAAATCTGCACCAAAAATTTTAAACATTTTTGTATTAAAATACGTGAGTTATCCAAAAAAAAAAAAAACAAAGTTTAAATTAAAAATATTTTCGGGGGGGAGGGGAAGAGGGCCTAGGATCGCTTACCCGGGGCCCGAGAATCGTAGCGCCGGCCCTGATTGACGGATACATGTGCGCAGGCAGGCATTGTAGATCAAGGAAAAGTGTTCACTTTAAAAAAAGAGCTAGCACTGTCCCGGGTGGTCATTTTTATATGCTCTTGGGCACAAGACATGTCGTAGGAAGATATAGCGTGTTAAGCTGAAATAAGTCCAGATTCTACGCAGACAAAGGTAGGCTAACAACTATTGTCTGCGAAATATGAGCGCAATGGGTTGCGGAAAATCTTTTAAAATCTTTTAAAACAAAATATTACAAAATATACAGTCCCAACTTTTTTTTAATGAAACAGGTATATTTCATGTTCATCGTTTCTATACTTGTATCTCTACAATTAATATCGTAAAGTAAATATATTACAGTCATAAGGTCGGGGTTTTTCCCCCCTACCACAGTTATACTTATTTCCGTGCAGTGGTGGTAGCATGTAAATGTTTGAAACTAACATAATGTCTGTTATTTCGCATGATAAAAATTCGTAAATGAATTTTAAATGAAATAAAATCAATGATCAATGATTATTGCATATAAAAAAAGAAATAAAAATATTTGGCAGTATGGGGATTTGAACCCGGGCTCGCAAAATGGGAAGTTAGCACATTACCGCATACACCACGCTAAAGCTTTTAAACAATGTACTAAAATTATAATATTTAAAATATATTCACATATGTTTAAGCGTTAATTTCTCGATACCCAGGGCTCATTTTGAAGAAATAATTGAAACACAGTCATATGGAGTAATTACCCTTCCACATATACTCGGGGATCGAAATCCGTTCTGAACAGGTCTGATGGTTCCCAAGTTAGTCAAATTAGTCTCTTCACAATAGCTAAGACTTGCGACGAATTCTTCTTGCGCCGCGCTGTTAGTCTTCTGTACTTGTCTGACACCAAAATAAATTATTTGTGGGCTTCGATGGGAACAGAGAGATAATCATATGGGTTTTACACTAGTCGAATAAAATACTGAAATCGGTATACTTGATGTTTATTTTAAAATTTTAGTAATCGGTCACAAGAAAAATACATCTGCGACTCCACGCAACGTACTGTCAGCAATACTAGGGTATGTTGCAGTAATTATACTACGACATGTAGATTACGAGAATTTTGTCGGGTACTCGCAGTCCGATCGATGTCGACCCGAGGCCGGACTTGTCGCTCTCACAGATCAGACACGAATGGGGAAAGTTACAAGTCGTTTGCTGCAAGGTGATTTTAGCTACGCTTGCGATTCTGACACGTACGGAAGATTTCTGCTGAGCTAATCGCAGTATTTCCGTTCAGCGTTTTACCACACGTACGCCTTGTCTCAGACTTGACAAAGTAAAATACGAGATTTTAATACAATAAAAATGCGTCCCTTACACATATATGAAAACAAGGTAGTGATCCATAAGAAATACTTCGTGGATCCAAAAAAATGCAGAAATACACTCACAAACCGTTGAAAGTTTGTGCTCAAAGATAAAAAAAAAAAAGTTAGATTTCAATACGTCACGTCGGATGAACTCTTTCCTACCCATCTGGATGAATTCCTGTGGATGAATTATTTCCACAGCTCATTGCGACCATATGTGAACAGTACCCATTCTATTGAACATGAATTTATTTATTCTTCCCTGAAGAACGCTGTACCTACCTCTGCTGTAGTAACACCCTTATCACCAAATGCTCAATTGGTTCGTTTCGGGGCCAGGCTCTCTTCAGATCCAATAATTAATCACAAAAAGTGATATAAAGTCAGACCCACAACCCCTTTTCACTGTACAATAACATCAAGCAGCATTGCAGAACAGAGTCACAAATTATCCAAAGATATATTTTGACCTTTATTTTAAATTTTTTACCTTCTGTAACACTACATAATATAAAATCTACATTCAAATGTTTTATTTGAAAGCGGAATTCTATGGCGATGCGCTCACTTTGATCTGTAAAGCATTAAAATATCGCCAATGCCATCATACCTTAAGGAGTACTAAGTGTTTTATAACATGAATGGAAGACTCGATTTGGAAATATAATATTTAACACATAATTCTAACAGCACTGGGAACACGGAGGCTGTCCAAAAAGCATAAATCATAATTAATCTTTCTAATGGTATAGTTATCTTGTTTCCGATACTCGCCAACATCGATGAGTTGCATCATAGCTCCGTTCAATCACTACTCTAAAACGTTCATAAATTACTTGGTTTATCTGTACCAAATGATTCTCATAGTATCCGTTAGGGTCAGGGGTGGATCCAGGATTTTGGTTTGGGAGGGGCTTGATCGGATTTTGGTTTGGGGGGGAGGGCTTGGCTTGGGTGAATTTTGGTTCAGAGGGCTTGCCTTCAGTGGATTTTCGTTTTTGGGGGGCGGGTGGCTTGAGTCGGCCATGGGGTAGTCTTTATAGCCTCTACGGGCCTCAAATCTGTAGAGCTAAAAAAAAAAGGTCTCAAAAATTACAATTTCGGGGGTGGACCTAGATACTTTTGGCAGGGGGCTTGAGCCCCCTAGCCCCCCCCCGCCTGGATCTGCCCCTGGTTAGGGTAAATAAGTTTTCCCAGTAGGGAAAATATTTACCCTCAGCTAATTTCGATGTATTGCTGGCCGACAGCACAGGTCCATGAAATAATGACATATCATTTATTTTTCAGTTGTGCTTCGAGTAATAAAATTATATAACAATCCTGAGTCATAACAACTTTTATTAGGAAGGAAATTTAAAATATTTATCTTCGACGAACCTTGACAAATGGGTGGCTGTTGTAGGGTGTCTATTTTCACCTTTTATGTACAGTAAATTTTACTTGATTATTGGTGGCGTTAACTTGTGGAGTAATGTCTAAAAGTGGCAACAATTTACAGATTGTTTATCCTGACTGGGAGCCAAATTGAGAATTGCGGAGCGCAATTATAAGGATTGAGACAATTCGGAACTCAGTCGGCTAATATAACAGTGAGTGAATATGTTTCGTACCAAAATATTATTAGTCGTGTTTTTCGTCAAAAATGTGTAAAGACAAAGAGGTGTGGGAGAATATTTTAGAAATTTATGAGAATATCCCGCAATTGTGAGATGAATAACAAAAACTACATAAACTGAATAATGTGGAAGAATGATTTCGAGTTTTGCTCGAAATTTACAAGGAATTGGACCAGGAAGTAACAGTTACAATCTTTTTTTTAGGTAATTAATTTTTAATTGCGATGAAACTAAAACCCCGGTTGCAATTCCCACAGTCATCCATTTACCCCTTTTTTTATTTGCATATTTTTTTAAATTTCTTTTATAATTGGAAAGTTAAATTCTTCCTTAATGTAGTAATTTAGAAATTTGTAGATAGCCTGAAAGCATTTGTGGTGAAATAGGTGAAAATTTTTTTATATCTTCTTAGCTTTGTCTACTTGCAAAGTTGCGTATAATTGTTTTCGGGGTTACGAAACGGAGTATCTCTGCAAAACTTTCAGAATATATTCTCAGAAAATTTCTAAAATCGTCTGGATGTAGGCTTCTCAAAACGTCAAATGAGATAATTAAGTAGTTTCTTAATAAAACCAATTAATTCATCCAATATCGCCTCCTACTTCTCTCAGTACAAACTGTTATTATTACAACAATATCTACTTTTTGTTGATTTGACAGAAAAGAAGGCATTGTCAAACTTTTACAACTAGTAGTTATGCGATCACAATGTAAACTGAAATTAGCAAAATTGTGATGTTAGACTGGAATCCTCATATAATTTCCCTGCAAATTGTGACCGAAATTGGTTTCCTTCCAACCTCTTGTTCGTGTGTCACCGCCGCCTCGAGGTTTGTTGGGAGTCTATAAGAAGATAAACAGTAATATATGTATGTAAGGAAGTATCCACTGTGACATCGCAATTTAATTAAATTATGGATCAATTAATATTAATCCTTTTTTGTTGTGTTAATATGATGAATGATTTAAATGAACACATCCAGAAATTTTGTGAATACTGGATTTGGATAAGATACACTTCATCATTCATTCAAAGATACTTTTGGTTTGAGTAAAATTCTATTACCGTCTGTGGAGTGAAGGAACAGTGATTAATATTTGATAAAAGTATATAAAATGGCAACAGTATCTGAACGTGGAACATCTAATTCGAACTTTGTTAAATGTTAGTTGCCCTTGCTGACCGCTGTGTGTTTGTTTAGTGTAGTAGTGGTAATTATTTTCAGAAGTCGTTAAGAGGAAGTGATATGGAATCAGCAAATTCTGTGTGTGTTAAAGAAGAGGTAGGTTTGTTACTTTTACGAATGTTTAGACTAAATTATTGCTTGATAGACTGTATCAGCATTGACATTCCTTGCAGACTGCTGATGATTGCTTCAAAATGTTTAACTTATGTGGTTGGATTTGTGCAGTCATGAATGTCATATTCTACTCATTAACCTTCAATAGATTAATCTTCGCCATTCCTTTAAATATGTCGTGTTTCATCACATAAAGTTTGTTAGTATATTCGTTGTTGAAACTGTCAATGTTGGTGTGAAGAATAAGTTTGGAAACGTTTAAATTGCGGTTCAGAGAAAGCCTCTTCACAGACAATGTAGTCATCGGTATCTGGTAAGTGTGACAGGCACTGATTTTGGTCAGTGGAATGCTATTTCATTTTTATGTGCTGTACCGTGATTTCATGTCCGTATTTGTTTCTGATTATTTGATTGACAAAGTGATACTGATTACTCGAGCTGTTCCATTTATAATTACCTTAATTTGTTACACCACTTGAGCTTTTGTGATTTTGTGTTAAGTTCATACAACTTCCTCACATAATGTTTTAAATTCATGCATTGTTTGAGCTTAGTAGCATAAGTGGCATCTAAATAAAATAGGATATGGAAATTGAACCATCAAATAGGTACACCTACGTCCTTATTCCACTATTTCCATGGTAATAATGATCACTAATATCCATCACTGATCAGCTAACAGCAAAAAATTATTTTGCTACACCTTTTTTGTGATAATAAATGCTTTTTATACATATGATTTTGAAAAGTCCATCAAAGGATTTTTTTTTTTTTTTTTTTTTTTTTTTTTTTTTTTTTTTTTTTTTTTTTTTTTTTTTTTAGAAAAATGGCTCTGTCCTTTCTGTTGCCAATTTTCTTTGCCTATATAATAATGGCTATTGTTTTCTATCTGTAAGGTAATTTTCTTGTTTTTTTTTTTAAATTACTTTCATTGAATTTACTTTTCGTAATACGTCAGTGCTTTACCGGTATTACATATTTCTTTTTCTTTTGCAGATATTAGAAGAGGATATTGAATTTGAGGACACAGTCACTGTCACTGATGGGTATGATTAATTCATTTTATTATTAAACTTGCCCTAAAGCCCATCAAAAATGATGGGTTTAACGGAGTGTTATGGTAATTTATTTATTTGCAGTTGCTTAGCTAAATAGGATTGTTATAAAATAAAGTTCATTGTAATTTATCGTCCCTTGTTCTGTAGCCAACTTGGTCCAGGTTGCATTTCAGCCTAATCAAGAAAAGCTTCAATCACACACGAATTAATACATTCCCTATGTCACATGGGGTAATATCTAGATCGCGATACCGCTGCAACCACTTACCGCCTCCCGATGTAAACACTTCCCGATGGACAGAGTATGACGTCACTGTGTTTCCGTGTGTGGCGTGTTCGGCCTTCGATCGATTTGAGAAATTCACGTTAGGCCATAGAACGTAACCAATACTAATAATAACGATAAAAATTTAGGATTAAAAAAGTTAAAGAAAATTATTACAATTACTAATATTATTATAATATGTACAACATTCCAAACTGATAATTGATATCGTTCATTAGCGTTAACGTTATTAGTCACAATTCCTTTGATTTGTATTTGATTCCGTTCTTCTATATTTCCTCGCGTGGCTGAAATTGCTATTAAAATCATTTATACGAAATAAAATATTTATAAAAACAATATCTCGTCAATAACCATTTGCGTTTAGGTTGAAACGCAGCCTGGACCATATAGATATGATTTGGAAGTTGGGTTTCAGCAATATCGTGTACGATGGTCATGTTTCACTATGGTCCAGGCTGCATTAAGATGTAAACAACGATAGATATGACATTAGGTATCCGCAATAAGGTGTTTGATAGTTACGTTTCAGTGTGGTCCAGGCTGCATCAAAACCTCATCGGAAATGAATTTACTCCTGTACTACTGGTGCAAAATTAACGATTTCTCGATATAAGACGTATTAGTGATGGACTACTTTCCGTGGAAGGCTCCGTTAGTGACTGTTAAAGCTGCGAGCGGAACGTGTACCTCACATTCAGCATCGTAGTGACGTCATACTCTCGCCGTCCGGAAGTGTTGACATCGTGAGGCGATAAGTGGTTGCAGCGGTATCGCGATCTAGATATTACCCAATTAGTGTCATCAAGCATTGTGATATAAACTTGATCCCAAATCTTCACAGATTGTTAGACACTTCTTTCTTAATACCTGTGATGAAGATCGATATTTTAACGGCCGAAAGAGCTTACATCAGATGAAATAATGACCCCAGTTAAAATGAAGGATGCTAAAATGAAATCTTAACAACTTACGCTATGCCACGTAATATTCACAACCAGTTTGGTACTTCTTTCATTTGACCCATGTAATGATTTCAGTATTTAAAAAAAAAACAACTGATTGTTAATATGCCAATTTAAATGTGATACATACTTTTGTTTCAGTGTTCTGACAATTCATGTCTTAGTGTAATTCCTCGTGCCATGCATTGTAGCAAAAGGTTTGTTTCTATCTGGGTGCAGGTTGAATTTCAACCTAACAATTTACTATGATAAATTTGTCGCCAGAAGAACAATACTTCAATCTCATGCATACTAATACATGAACTGTATCGCATTTTAGTGGCAATAATGGATAGCGATATAAATTTGATCAAAATTCTTCAAGGGGTTTTGTACATTTCTTTTTTGTTATCTGTGATTCAGACCAATATTAAAACATTTTGATGGGTGACACAGTTGCTGAAATAATAGGCTCAGTAATATTACACAGTGCAAGCAAAGGAAATTAAAATAAATCTTGTTAACTTACAATATGCCATGTAATATTTGTTTTAAGTCTAGTGTAGGATGCATATATCGGGATCAGTGTGCAACTATTTCCGTTCAGACAACTTAATAATTTCAATAATAGGACACAGTTTAAAATATTTTGAAAAAACAAACTAAATTATTCCTATGTGAATGCAGGCTTTCCCGGCGAATAAATGACAACAATTCTCTACTGTAATGTCAAATGCTATTTGTAATTCTGATCCACGCTAGGTAACAACAATCTAATCAAAACATTCGCCACATTGATGCTCGAAATACAAAGTTTTTATTGTACATACCTATGGATAAAGAATTTAAAGAATACTTCTATGTATCAAAAGAATATTATGTAAATATTAGCATTTAATGATTGATATGTCAATTATAATACAATTTATACTTTTATTTCAGTGTTCTGTCAGTTAATTTATTCGCGGATGCTTGGAAATGTTATTAAATAACGTCCATTACCAAAAATAATGGCGTAAAGTGTGAAGTCATTGCGTGACGTCATGCCATGACAGGTGACGTCATACGTGACAGCTTGCTTATTGTATTAATAGATACCCTCCAGTTTGAATGCATATAAATGCTGCAATTTTTTTTATAAATGCCTGATCCAAGTTTGATTATTATATACTTAAATTTTTGCCATAAATGGTTGAGATGTGTTGACAGTTTTGGTTGAAGTGGATAATTTAATTTGTGGGTGAGTTTTGTTTTTTTTTTTTTTTTTGCTTGTGGCTTTATGGCTTGTTGATGCTTAGATTATTAGAAGCAGGATAAGACTGGGGAAAAGGATTCAGAAAAGGAAATTGGCCATGACCTTTTGTAGGAAGAACCCCAGATTTTTGCCTTTAGTGATTTGGGATACCATGGAAAAACCAAAATCTGGGTACCTAGATGGGGATTTGAACTCGCATTTACCCTAATGTGATACCATATTGTTACCACTTGTTTCTTTCTCGCCATGTTCGGTGGGGGTAATTTGAATTTTGGTGAGCTAATTGTGTCACTTGAAAACAATAATAATATTTTTGCTGAATATTCTCACCCTCATGAAGAACTAATATTGGTATTGGGTAGGGTAAATATAAAGAAAATAAAAATTATACCAATTAATGGGGCTTCAGAGCTAAGCGTGTAGAGGTTCTCACTGTACTATTGATGGCTCTCTAGCAATTCTATCACTGATAATGCTTAGGGTTTTTCTTCATAGCTGAACGACGAGAATTTCCCAGATGGTGAACTTAGTTTGTTGTCCATTAAGTACTTGGGAGGAAACTCCCATGTGAGTATATTATTGCTGTCCTGCTGGAAGATATCTTGAATGGTAATTCTGCAGGAATCTTACCTGGTCTTGACTGATATCCTGAATGTATTATTTATTTTCTGTCACTTCAAGGATTATGCATTAATGCCTGTTTCGTCTCCACTTTTTACTTTTGTACAGTGTCTTCCGAGGTCTACCAACGTGTCTGCTTCCCACTGGTTTGTACTGCTTTGCTAGAAGTGGAAGCCTATCTTTATACTTTCTTTCAATATTCAGCCTAGCCATGATTCTCTGTACTGTACATATCAAATCCTTACCAAATTTCTTGTATGGTACAGCCTTTCACCTTCCTAAGAAATCTCATTTCTCCACAAAAATTTTACTTTTATCTCTTTCTTTAGTTATGCCAGATTCACTTCTATACAGCAGAGTCAGGACAGCCATCATGTTATAGAATTTCATTTTTGCTGGTCATTCCTGTTTTCAAGAAAGGAGATCAGAGAGAGCCTAGGAATTATTGACCAATATCTCTAACATCTGATTGCTGTAGAATTCTGGAGCATTTTATATTCTCTAACATTATGAAGTTTATAGATGAAAAAGAGTTACTTATCCCGTACCAACACAGATTTTGGAAGAACAGATCGTGTGAAACTCAACTGGCCCTATTTTTTTTATGACGTTATGAAAGTTATCGACACAGGTTCACAAGTTGATACAATTTTCATAGATTTTCAGAAAGCTATTGACTGTACCATATAACTGACTTTTAGCGAAGATGTGAGCATACAGTATATGTGATCAGATTTGTGAATGTGTAAGCGATTTTCTAACTGGGTCGTATTTTGAGAATTTTTAATGCTCATACAAAGAAAATAGCATACAAAACACTATTGAGTCCGCATTTGGATTACTGTTGTGGAGTTTGGGACCCACATCGCAAGGGATTGATTGACAGGTTAGAGAAAGTACAGAAGAAAGCTGCTCGATTCCTGACAGCTAGTTACAGTCCTTATTAAAGTGTCACAGAACTGATACGTATACTGGGCTGGGATTATTTGGCAGACAGACACCGTCATTTTCATTTCGATTTATTGGAGAATATATCAAAATCTTTAATTTGTGAGTACAATGAAATACTTCTTCCGCCAACCTACTTAGGTCGCAATGACCGGAGGGATAAGATTAGAGAAATAAGATGCTGTATTGCTGCTATTTATGTATACTTTCTTTCCTCATTCTGTTCGGGATTGGAATGCACAGAACTGGGATTGGTGCTTAGCACCCTCTGCCACAAAGAATATTTGCGAATTGCAGAGGATGCATGTGGATGTAGAACATCCTGGTGATCAGTGCCCTAAGTGAAGACTGCTGCTGTAGTAAGGTTGGGTGTTCAGTCATTCGAAGATGGAGTAATGGTATATTTGTTAGTGAATTATGACATATAAAAACAGCATATAAAGCAAAAATGGTTTTAGGTGAAATGGGTTGGTGTAGTGAGGTGGGTGTAATTAGAAGGTCTGCAAGAATGAAGCTAAGTGAAATAAGTTTTAAAAAGTAACTAATTTAGTTACTTTAACATTGTTATGATATGTGTTAATGATGAAGGAGACATAGAGTGGGATGTACAATCATTTTTCCTTACAATAAAATTGATACAAGATACCACATGTCCAAACTATAAGTTTCCTGCAATATTTGAATATCATTGCAGATACCCCAGTGTTTCCACAAATTTCACATTGATTCATTTTATGATTAGGCAGTAATGTCTTCACAGGATGGTTATGGCAAGAGTCTGT
Organism: Vandiemenella viatica; assembly: GCA_031002005.1. Classification (NCBI taxonomy): domain Eukaryota; kingdom Metazoa; phylum Arthropoda; class Insecta; order Orthoptera; family Morabidae; genus Vandiemenella; species Vandiemenella viatica. The sequence goes on from JARYHS010001113.1 coordinate 1,289,400, forward strand.
CACTAGTTGGTATGCTATCAAACGTGGTAGGTGAACAGTAATACTGTGGGTTTTTCATTTGGGAGGATGTGGTTCGAATCCCTATCTGGCCATCTAGATTTTGGTTTTCTATGGTTTCCCAAATCTGGGAAAATAATTGGAAAAGGTTGTGGCTGAATTCCTTCCTGTTTCTTGCCCCCTATTGTAGCTATTTTAAATTTTGTTTTCTTGTCTGTATAATATTGCAGTTGTACACACAAGAAATCAGTGCCCATTTGAAACTTATTTATTTTATCGTTAAACTTGCTCCTCGCTACAGAAGAAAGTTTCCAGACACTTCATCTCCTCAGATTGCAGGTTTCTGTACAATTAAAGGTAGGAAAAATAGTAAATAATAACGTTATTTTTAATCCAGATTAATACTTCAATACAATTCATGCGCCATCACTCGTGTCAGCGATACTCATACTATGCCTCGTCAGAGAGCTTATATTAACACTGTTAGTTCTGTGAAATTAAATAAATTCCACTAAAAGGCATTATGCCTGTTCTATTACACACCCACCGATGGAAAAAAAAAAAAAGACTATGAAGATCAGTATCAACCTTTGTTCAAAGAGTGGTATTTGACTGTCTTCTTCTTTGTTTTTTTGATTGTTTTAATGTTCCTTTGTATTTCTTTCTCCATTTGTATGTGACTTCAAGGTTTGTGCAATAATGTTAAAAATTGTTGTTATTAACATAAGAGTAGTCGAGCGGCTGCCAGACAAAACTTTTGTATTTCATGAGTCATTTAATATTGTCTGATATGTATAATCATGTCAATCTTAGTTTAAGGGTTACCTGGCGACGGAAGTCGGGGCTTTGTCAATGCCAACTTCTGCCTGGTTCCATCGGTAAGTGTGTAATAAAACAGGCATAATGCCTTTTAGTGTAATTTATTTAATTTCACAGAACTAACAGTGTTAATATAAGTTCTCTGACGAGGCATAGTATGAGTATCGCTGACACGAGTGATGGCGCATGAATTGTATTGAAGTATTAATCTGGATTAAAAATAATATTATTTACTATTTTTCCTACCTTTAATTGTACAGAAACCTGCAATCTGAGGAGATGAAGTGTCTGGAAACTTTCATCTGTAGCGAGGAGCAAGTTTAACGATAAAATAAATAAGTTTCAAATGTGCACTGATATCTTGTGTGTATAGCTGCAATATTATACAGACAAGAAAATAAAATGTGACTATTATCAAAGCTTTCGAGAAGCAATAGTTAAGTGCCCCATAATTAAAATAAAGCCTTTTTTAGATTTAAAACATGTTCTTGCCATTTACATCAATAATGTAATTGAATTAATGCTTATCCTCGCATGAAACTGTAAAATCAACCTGTTTTCCAAAATAGCTTCACTTATTTTTTATTTTGAAAAAAAACACACTATTTTTGGAAAAAAGTCTGTGATTCATTTGTTTGTGACTACAAATTTGATTATAATGGTGTGGTCTTTTCAATATTATTGCTCTTGTTGTGTAATTAGAGGTTGGTTAAACATTTATGACCGCTTAATGGTAAAGTGAGTTAAAAAATTTACCCTTTTAGTGTGGATACAGTGTGTAGTGCTTTTGTGACTACAATTTATTGTTAACTATAAGTGATCATAATATGCCAACATAACTTTGTTTTATTTTCTAGGGGTGATCACAACCGTCTGAATATCATTCACACTTATAAGGAGGAGTGTATCAAACCTGAACTTCTAGGAACCATTGTAGAGGAGAAACCAGCCTGCTCTTACACCGATAACCAACAAATTGATAGGAATGAGTTGCAATTTCCATGCCAGATATGTGGCAAATCCTTTACATTTTTTGGGTTTCTTAAGCATTACGAAAATATTCATTCATCCAAACGTCGATTTCAATGTGAAATTTGTGGAAAATGCTATAAAAAGTCAGCACGTCTTAAAAAACACGAAAGAAGTCATTTAGATTCACATCCATTTCGATGTGAAACATGTGGAAAAGCGTTTAGAAAGCCTTCTGGTCTTAAACAGCATGAAGTACTTCACACAGATACTCTTCCATTAGAGCCTGAAGTAGGTAAAAAATTCTGTAAGCAGTCAGTGACTCTTAAACAAGTTGAGAAGAAGCATAGAGGTGCACCTTCATCTGAAGCATGTGGACAATCTGTAAAACATTCTCTGGATCTTAAAGTACATGAAATAATTCATGCAGGTACAAGACCTTCACCTAGTGAAGAAGCTGGACAATCCTTTAAGCAGTCGGCAATTCATAACTGAGATGAGAGTGATCTTGCAGTTTCACCTCAGTCTGAAGTGTATAGAAAATCCTTTAATTATTCTGTGGATCTTAAAACGGGTAAAATAGATCATGCAGATGCATGCTCGTTACCTTGTGAAGAAGATGTAAAGTCATTGAAACACTGTACGACTCTTAAACAAGATGAGAGGAGTCGTACACATGCACCTACATCTCAAGTGGGTCGATCATTCTTTAAAAAATCTTTGAGTCTTAAAAAACATAAAACAGTTCATGGAAGTGGACGATCGTTTCCATGTGAAGTATGCGGAAAATGCTATAAACAGTCGGGTATTAAGGAACATAAAAGATTTTGTACAGCTCCACGCCCATTTCCTTGTAAAATGTGTAGAAGATCCTTTAAATGGTCTTCGGCTCTTGAACAACATGAAATTACTAAGCATTATAGTCCCAGCATATTACTATCTGAAGTATGTGTAAGGTGCTTTAAGCAGTCTGGAGTTCTTAAACCTCATGGAAAAGTTCATAAAGGTAAACACAAAATTCCGTGTGGATTGTGTGGAAAATTCTTTAAAACATTCTTGGGTCTCAAACAACATAAAATGATTCATAAAGTTACACCCCCTTTACTGTGCAAAGTAGATTAGAAATCCTGTAAACGGTCCTGTAACTCCTAAATAAGATGATACATTTCATACATATGCACTTCCATTTTCTCCTAAAATGTGTGAAAAACCATATGAAAGTATCCTTGAAAATGCACACCAATTTCTGTGTAAAATATGTGGTAGGACTTTTGAAAATTATAGTCTTTTGAAGAGATTTTAAAGATTTCATTCACATGCAGGTGCATGAAATTTTCTATGTGTGGCTTGTTGAATATCTTTTAAACAGTATGTGACTCTTAATGAACATATGAAAATTCAGGCTGATACACATCATTATCTTGTGCAGTTTGTGAAGAATCATTTAAACATCTTAGGGGTCTTAAATGACATAAAAGAATTTGTACGGGTGCATTAATGTTATCATGTGGAATATGACACAATTCCTTAATATAGTCAAGGCTCAAAACAAAAAATTCATACAGACGAACTCTCATCTACCATTGAAATCAGGCGAGTGTTCAAAAATCCACCGATGAACAGAGGTGGATTAATTATGCTTTTATATAAATTTTGGAGTTTTCTATCTGTATTTTTGATATCTTAAAACCATCAAGGAAATCATGCAGCTGAATGCTGCTTTTGTATAAAGTATTTAGAAAATTGACACCTACAACCTTCAGTTTTTAAACGTTATTGAAGTATTCCAAATGGGCCTAGATCCATTTCTGTTAATGGGGAATTTTTTTACAGCTTTTCTGTGTGAAGATTGGAAAAAATGCACTTTCTGGCACTACTGAAAGTATAATACAATTAATTCTATTTAATAAATATTCTCTGTAAAGGGAGTGATGTTAGAAATCTACTTCACACGTAGATCCTATTTTTGCATTTTTGTCACAATGTTATTTCTACCCATAGGGTTGAAATGAATATTTACTGTATAGTAATTTTTTGTGTTACAATTTACTATTACATCTATTTACATTGCAGGGAAACTGTTGAACTACATGAAAGAATTTATATTGCTGAACACATGTTTCTATATTAACTGTTTGGGAAACCCTTTAAACAGATTGCAGCTTTTAATCAGCTTAATAGAATCCATTAAGTTTAATTACCAGTGCCTTGTAAAGTATAAAAAATTAGTTTATACAGAATTCCTGAAAAGAAAAAATCATATGTTAAGTTTTTATCCAAATTTCCACCTAAGAACTAAGAATTAATTTTATGGATGTTGTTAAGGAATTTTGATATATTAGAAGCTATAATAAAAAAGAAACAGCTTATGACTTTTTAGGTATGAAGTGTTTGATTGAATATTGTAGAATGTTAACATTATTTAAGTGCTCAAATAGTTGATACTTGTTTATTTTTGTTACAGATGAAAGCTTATTTCTCTGTGAAGTAAATGTAAAATGTTTATAATTGGGAAGACTATTAATGAATATTCTAACATTTTCCTGTAAGCTATGTGAAAAATATTTACAATATCTTGTACCGTGAAAAACCATCATAAAATACATGGTATTTACCACGTTTTGTCTTTTCTTCAAACCTAAGTATCCTATGTGCGAAAATATCTTGCCAGTGTGGCAAGTCGTACATTGGTCAGACTATCCGCACCACTGAGGCTCGCATGGCCGAAAACGAGCGCAACATCCGGCTCTTCCAGATAGAAAAATCTGTGGTCGCACAACATGCAGTCAAAACGGCCACAAAATAGATTTTGGCCAAGTAAAAGTGTTAGCGAAGTGTACTTCCTACTGGGACTTGGTCATTAGGGAAGCCATTGAAATACGGCTGAACAATGACCTATTTAATAGAGACTCGGGGATATGGCTTAGCGATGCCTGGAAGCCAGCCTGGTCTTTGCTAAGTCAACGTCCTTTCAACAGAAAGTCGGGAGAGGCCACCCAGCGTTGCGGGCGCAATATGGAGGGGAGGGGAGCTAGCCTATATAAGGCCACTGCGGGGCCAGGCTTGCCACTGCAGCTCTGGTCGCCGCAGCGCTAACATCAGACCCGAAGATGGCGACGGAGTTGGTCGCCGAAAGCTCGTCATTCACAAACGCTATCCGGCAGCAAACCTGTGAAGAGTTCATTGTTAAGTATCCTATTTTTATATATATAACAGAATATTCTCCTATACCAATAATTTTGTTTACAAAATTGTAATGATTGTCATCTTTTAACATGTTGTGGTATATGTTACTGTTGTATCGAATTATTATATTGTAATTATAAAGATGTATCAATCTGTTTTGAGAAAATCTGGTTTTTTTCACTATGAAGTAATGTGAGATATTTCTGTGAAGTCAGGTGGTAATTCTTTGTATTAAGTTATTAGCTCAGTAGTTGCATTTCAAGGCAATGTATTTTCTTTTTCTTCACATTAACTGTTTGTCTATAAATAATGTTTATGAATTATTCTTTTGATAAATGAATATTTTTTGTGTTTACCGTATAATGGGTAATTGACTTTTCTAACGGGTTTTAAGATGATGTCAACCAAAAGTTAGTGACCAACACATCAATTTTCTGTTGTCCCAATGAATATTCATGTGTGGATAGCATGTATTGATTTGTTGGTGCTGTAATACCTCCTTACTTGCATTTATAAATTCAAAGATAACTAATATTCTATATTTTGTATTCTCAATCCTGACATTTTGACAATCCTTTCTGGATTTAATTTATAAATTTATCAGTATATTGCTGTTTGACACATATTGCAATTTAGATAGTAAGATAAGTTTTCACAGGTTCTCAACTATACGTACAGTTTTTCTTGGCATCATTTTTCACAGTAAATTTTTTCAAAAGGTATCATTGATTGTGTTAAATTTGTTAATTAAGATATGCTTTATCATCTTTGAAATAAATAGTATTTCTAACCAGACAGTAAAGAAATATTTGGCTCCTATGAGTTTAATCTAATTTGACAATATAAGTCACATTTGGTAATTCCCCATCAGTTTATATTGTCTAAAAAATCTTAAATACTACATAACTATTTGAAGCTGATAAAACAATAAAGTGAAATGAAAGGTAATGCTAAATATAAACCCAACACAATTTAATAAATGGCTTCACAACACTGTGAGTCTGAATAGTGCTCAAAGGTTACTTATACTAACTGACATCACAGCGCTTCGCGGTTAACCAGGAAATTTCAAATGAATAACTGCACTGTCTTTACTTGCAATTTTGTTGTTAGAAGAAATTTTATATAAATAATACGAGTTTTATTTTATTTGCATTTATAGTTTTAAAAGAATGTGCAACTGTGATGTCTGCTAAAATGCAATTGTCTGTTGTGTATCACGGATACGAATTATCAAGCAAGGCAGAGATATATATAAAATTCGAATGTGACATTCGTTTAAATTTATATGTAGCTTTCTGCTGATTTATGATTACTAGCTGCAAAATTCATGCAAGGGGAACAGCATACGACCTCTACACTATTTTTTTTCTGTAGCAAAGTGATTACATAACATTCATAATCAGTTTTTAAATGTGATTTGCTGTTGAAAAATGACACCTTTGAATTTCATTATATTGTATGCAAGACAAACTACATTGGAAGACAGGAGGATGGTGAAGAGGGTTCTTGGAGTGTACAAGGTATACATTGGTGATTATACATGGAAAGATATTGGTGTAAGAATGAAAATTAATGCATGGAAGGGAAAAGATGACCATGAAGACAAGCTGACACTCGATTTCAGGTGCAAATGGTGTAGGATGACTTTCATTTTTTTTAGGTAAATGTGTCAGGGTTTGGAATAAGTTACTAAGAGAAATGAACAATTTACCAAAATCGTTGAAAGAATTTAAAGTTGAAATTTATAGAGGCCAAATATATGAGGGAGCAGGGAAAAGGGGATGGGAGATAGGTGTCTAAGGAAATTTCAACTGTAGTGGGTGCTCCATTGCAATTAAATTAAAGTTATATTTTATAGTTCTTTGATGCAAATAACATTTGAAATAAAACACAATTTAACACATATCATTCAAGTGGGTTGAATTTATTGAAATATATATATATATATAATTTACTCTTGTGAGGTTAAGTATCCGCAGTGTCATACAAACCAGATTGATAGTTACCACAAAAACATGAAACGTCTAGTACGGTACATCCGATGAACAATGCTTATTCACAAGAACAATTGTTTTTTAAAGTATCTTTTGGGAAACACACCATTTTTTTTTTTTTTAATTCTATTGCCTGTTAGGGGTGATAGAAACCACAGTATCTTATATTAGCAGAAAAAATCAGAGATGGCAACTGGTGGTGGACGATCCATTGGATTTTTATAGACTCTTCTCTGGAACTGATCTCAGGCTATTGCTCGATTAAATAAACACAATTTTCAAGGCAATTGATTAGATATTTTATCTGCCGGTAAATATACGTCACATAGCTGGACGAGAGCACTTTGGTGGGATGACCTTCATAGTGCACACTGGTAACTTTTCATCGCGCTGAAACAACTAATCGTAAATTTAAAAAAAATTGTTCGATCAAGATTTGTTCCAGCGACTACAGGCTTATAAAGCAGAGAGCTTGCTCATTGCGCCACGAGTCCATTGACAGTTTCCTGAAGTAGAAAGCATTTGAACACAATGGAATATTTCAATGCCGATTTTCTCTTAAATAGTAAATAAGCGAATGTTTCTTCTTTGCCACATTACAATTCTGGCCATGAGCTTTCATTACACACAGCATGAATCTAATTGGAATTTTACAGTTGGCGGCCTCCCCCTAATAGTACTAATAGACTATTGTTACCTGCCTGTGAAATGTGTCTATTTACGATAAGTATATTTTTGTTTGTTTGTGAAATGTGTAGTTAATGAGACGGTGATAGGTGACCGTGTCGGAATTCACCAAATTAATAACTAAGGAAAACTTAAAGGGACAGGGAAGGTAACGTCCCGAGTTGGTAAATCACACAATTTGCCATTTCAAATTTAGAACTAGATAAAAAATTCACTTCCAATGTGACATAAGCTTATGGCACCCTCCATTGTCATGCCATGCTGGATATTAGGGATCCTCCACTATTTTAACAAGGGACATAATTTATGGATTCCCCAAGGGAAGATCAGACATCACACAGGAATATACAGCCAGCTAGAAAATGCGATAAAATTTACCAGACGAGCGGATTATAGAATGCTGAACTTTGTTCTTCGACAGCTTCAAGTCCGTATTTATATTCTGTGGGCCTCTAGGCTATACCTGTGGTGCGGACCCTTTTGATTCATAGGCTATCTCTGTGTTGCGGGTCCTTTACGATCCTAGTAAGGATTGTAATCCCAGAGTGTTTTCAATCACATGGGATTTGCACCAATCTCGCGAGATCCAGAGAGATTGGCGCCAAAAGTCCTTTGATGCATATATTTAAAACATATTTAAAGCATTAATAAAATAAATAATAAACATCTTTTAATTAAATTAATGAATAAATGTTAAACGATAAAAATTAACAGTTAACAATGTTAAATTTTTTAGTATGTCTTAAGTATATTTCGAGGTTTTACATTTTTGTTTTTATATTGGAACCAATTTTTTAATAAATAATCAAAAATGGAATACATTCAGTCTTAGGTCAGATTATGTGCCTTACAATACATTACATCAGTCTAATACATAGCAACCATAATGGCCAAGTTACAGGTTTTTTTTATTATTTTTTAATTTTTATTTATTTATTTTTTGGTAAGAAAGGAGACTTTCTTGGCGTATGACAGCAGTGAGGTCCTGACGGATTTCGTTGTAAAAATACGAAATTTGACACTTGTTTTTTTTTTTTTTAACTGCTTTACGTCTCTTTTTAACATCGAGGTCTTTAGAGACGGGAAAGGATGGGGGCAAGGAATGGGAAGGAATTCGGCCATGGCCTTTTGAAGGAAGCATCCCGGCATTTGCCTGGAGTGATTTGGGGAAACCATGGAAAACCCAAATCTGGATGCCCGGACGGGGATTCGAACCACCGTTCTCCCGAATGCGAGGACAGAACGCTATCCGTTACACCACCACGTTCGGTTTGACACTTGAGGAAGACGGCGGAGGCAGCTGTTGAAGTATGGTGTTTATACAACACAATTGGGCGATACAGCCGTGAAGACTTCATTATAGCTTTTTTTGCCTTTAGTCGAAATAATAACAAGGAGTTGAAAAGACACATGCTTTTCACTCCAAAATATTGTATATATGGTAAATCAGCCCAAGAGGGATTAACCGAAAGCCAGAGCGGCACATGTAAGCAGGCGGCTTTCGTCAAAGAACATGTGTTTCAATGCATTGCGTCGACGGCCTAAACAATAAGTCAAAGGATATGCACTTTCCTTTTGATAGCTGCTAAATAAATAGGTATGCGATCATTAATTTCGTATCTACGAATTATCAAATTTTCATCTTCAAATACAGGAAATTGTCACAATTTATCAGCAAATTCATAAAGTGTGAATAATGAAACTGTGAGTTAAAAGCTTTAATTGTGAAGTTCAGATAACGTGTGCGACACATAAAAATTACTTATTACATATTTAGAAAATCGTACTAAAGACTCAACATAACTCAATATATAGAAATAAGTTCTCAAAACAATCGTAAGTTTTAATAAATACGTAAAAGTGTATTTACTTTCGAAGGTTGACAGGGGTACTGACTGGCAAACATTATTTCCGATAGAGACCGAATGGAGCCGGAAAACAACGACGGGGCAGCGAGTCGCAGACCGAAACGCGTTTTCGCCGCATTTTGTGGATTACGGATCCGCTTAATTTTGTGCGGGATCCCGTGGGACTGCGGATTGCTGGATTGCAGTTCCTAGCCCCTAGACTATAACCGTGGTGAGGGCTTGTACAGTGGCGGATCCAGGAGTTTGGTTGGGGGGGAGGGGCTAGGATTTGGCTTGTTTGGTTTGGGGGGGGGGCTGACTCGGGCAAGGAGAGAAATCTCACATTTTTCCAGGATGCCGCCCTGACAGATGATTAACGTCACCAAAGCACGCAATAGAGAAAGATTAAAAAGACAATACCGATCATTCAAACACGCATGTCGACAAAATGACAGCGACTAATATATTTTTATATTTGCACTAGCTTCGAGCCCGTCAAAATGACGGTTTGACTGCAGTATCCTGGCAGTTCATTTTTTGTACAGTTGGTTAATTATACAGAATTGATATTACAAAATGTTAATGGACTTGATTATGCAATGTTCTACATATTTCATTTGCAGTTCACATAGCCATACAGTAGTAACTTCTACTGAATTAATGACGCCGGAAGTAAAGAACCAATAAAATTAAATCAAATTAGGATTCCCAAAAACCTTTTCTATCCATGTAATACCAGATTTATTCCTGGTTCAGGTACAATACAGCACGTTAAATATGGAGCTACTTCCACCCGCATTAATTAATACTTTTAGTAAAATGGCGCTTATGGAAGCAGTTTAATTTATTTGTAAAACTCATTTCAGAGTGAATTATGCTGTAACAAAATGTGTCAGCTGCGATTCTGGTCAATTTAAGCACAACCTCCACTAATATTGCATTCGAAAGTCATGGCTACTATTACTCTCATATGAATAATGATGGGCATCACCTATTATGGTAATAGGAATTTATTCAGGAAAAGTTTGGAGATCGCGATTCCACCAAAATAACATTCAGTAATGGCGTCATTATACTGCTGTAGTCAATCGCAAGACATTATTTTCAAGCAGTAATTCAGTTGTAATACAGCCTGTAAGAGCAGGAATTAGGTTGTATTACAGCCTGGACCGGCATAGTACAGTTAAGTGTACTACGGAAAATATTTCTAGAGGATTCTTGCGTTTTACCACGGCAATTCTGGCGGAATCGCGATCTCCAGTAATCACGATTTATTTACTTTACTTGATTTTACTTTAAATGACGGAAAGTATAATATCAAAAACGGATAAACGTGAACAAATACCACTAACGAAAGTGTTCAGTAAAAGATGCAAAAAGGAAATAAACCGTAATAAATAAACTTTAATCAACATTAGCGGAAGTTTTAATTAAATTAAAATTGAACATAGGCCGGAATGAAATTTGGAATTTACAAATATCAGAGACGTTGCAGTTGCGTATTTATTATACTGTGTAAATAATCTCTAATATCTCTACTTGCCACTATTTGGCTGCAAGAATATCGATGTAGAATTGCCATTTATGAAATGAGGTGATAAAAAGGTTATCTTAAATCTCATTTAATAGCTAACACGTTTATCAAATATTAAGGGAATCATCTATGATGGTAGTAGGAATTTATTATGAAAAAGCTTCTGAGGAAAAGAATCATTTTTAATTATGTCTTTCCTTATATGAATACATTTCTCTGGTTAGATTTTCAGAGCACTTAGGATTTGACATAAATAAATTCATTTTACATTAGGTGACGGATACTATAATTTCGAAAACGAATAACTGTTATTTAATTGACTGATACATTTTGCGATTACGTATGTACGACTCTCTGAGTTTTTAATAAACTTCATTGTTTCATATCGTGTGCCAAAAAATTCTTAGGTTACCGTTTAACATCATGGAGGAAGGAAGTATATGGAGACGACGCAAGAGACCTTCACCACGCATTGAAGTGAAGCAGGGCGGAGGAGGAATTGGGGGGGGGGGGCATGGTCGGAGTGGTGGGGGCATGGCCGCTTCCATACAGACACGGGGCACATGTACAAAAACCTCAACGGGACTCTAGGATAAACCTGATGCCGCAATCTGGTGACGGATTATTATGTAACTTGATGAGACAAATAAAAAATGAAGAATAAATTTTTTTGATATCCTTCTTAGTTTTCGAGATATTCTGTCTCAAATGTGAAATGGTTTTGGTTGAAATTCAGAAGAAAAAAATTGGTCAAAGTCAAATTTGATGATGAATTCTTATTTAGAGAGACCAGACAAATGAAAAATAAAGAATAAATATTTTCGATATCTCACATAGTTCTCGAGATATACCGTGCCAAAAGTGAGGTGTCTTGAGTTGAAATGGAGAAGAAAAATTTCGCAAAAGTCAAATTTAATGATCGATTACTATGTAACACGACGAGACTAATCGAAAGTAAAGTATAAAATTTTTCGAAATCTTGCTTATTTTTCGGGATATACTGGAATTGGGTTGATATGCCGTCTGGACCAGAAATTAATTCTGCCAAAGCTACAATGAATTACAGAATGGATATTTCAGATTTTTTAGTACTACTTGTGGTTAGGTTGAAATGCGGCCTAGACCAGAATAAAAATAGTTATCTTGTTAACATACATCGTAAGCTTAATTGGAAATGGCTGGAAGTAGTTTCCATCGCGATATACGTTTTGTCACTAACTTGGTTCTCATGAAATTACTAACAGTAATAGATAAATTCTTTGTCCCTCATGGAACAACAAATCCATTCTGGTACAGACTGCATTTAGACCTAACCACAATCTCCATTAAATTGCCGCTATAGAATCAAACTATGTAGACATACCCAGCCACGCGTATTTGAATAGCAAACTGTATTTGCAGTAACAACATCGTTTGCTTCATCAAGATTCCTAGATTGCATAGCATAATTTAACACATTTAATTTCATCATACACTGTCAGCATAAACTACAACGTGACGAAAGAAAGCGCAATGCTAAATTCACTGAATCGCGATTTAAAACACACACCTTTAAATCTGATTTTCAACACTCGTTAAAAAGTAATGCTAGTCTATTATGTGCAAAATAGCAAGGTATGCTGATTTTCTACACTACACCAACAAAAATTTAAAAACAAAGTCATCCCATTGAGAGCTATGACTAAAATAGACAGGCAACGACGTTTGCAACTTCTACAGCTCACTTCAACAACGATAATTAGAATTCAACTTACTTATGAAATGATATTCCAGGGTCTTTCCTGTCGGGCCTATTTGTGCAACCGTACGCAACACAAGATGGCATTATAAAACACTTATACACATTACAAAATGAAATAATCACTGCATCTAACTGAATGTGAACATCGCATTTGTTTGGAAGCGCAATATCGGCGCTGCTGCCACTGCGCATGCACGAGAGTTTAGAGTCTGCTTCACCGATTTAACGTCACTTCTCCTCCATATATTTGCTTCCTCCATGTTTAACATAGTACTTACAACTGATGCTGATAAAATAACGTAAATATTGGAAAACCTTCTCCTTTACTCTGTTTAGATTATCGGAGTATTTGGTTAGGATTTTAAAATAAATAAATGCATTTCACTTTAGATGATGGAGACTATAATTATGAAAGCGGATAAGTGTTATTTATTTGACTAATACATTTTGCATTACGTTTCTCCAAGTTTTTAATAAACATCATAGTTTCTTACCATCCGCCAAAAAATTTCTTAGGTTATGGTTTAACCTAGTCCTTGTAACTGACACAGATAAGATGGCGTTAATATTGCATCCCCTTCTCCTTACATGAATTTCTGCGTCTTAACTGATACAGATAAAATAGCGTAACTATTGAATCTCCTTCCCCTTACACGAATATCTGCATTCTAGCTGTAAATAAACGAAAAGCAAGATGATGGTACGAATGTAATTTGGTGGTTGTTGATTGGTGAGTGAAGGCTGACACGTGACCGTTGTCTAGCCAATAGCTGTAGTAGCTATAGACGACGTACCCATACTCCAGATTAGCGTTTTATATAATAGGATGTGTTGCGGTCTCCTAGGCTACAGCCTAGGTAACCTATGCCTAAATGTGGCCCTAGACAACTTGCGAGATTACTTCGTAACGACTCCGAAACCGTCAGCTTCCCCATCTCTGAAGCATACCACAGAAGATTATTAAAAATCTCTAACCTAACAACAAATCCAACAGACCTCTTTAAACTGGACAGAAAGATTTTTGAGGTATGGCTTTGAGTCTCTTTTTGCTTATAACTTACTCGTCGTTAACATCGAGGTCATGAGAGACAGGTAAGGGAGCGTCCATAAACTACGTTCTCGCTATAGGGAGGAGGGGGATTCCGAGCCGGGACATGTAGCTTTCCATTCATATTATACGTCACAGTTAAAAGGAAGTACAGAACACACGGCAGCTTGTGAATATTTATTTCCGCGATTAAATTATCTCCAAATGCAATTTACGATTATATGACAAGAGAAAACAATGCAAAATGTCTTCTACAATCAATTGGTAGAAAGATCTATGAGCTATATGGGGGGGAGGGGCTAGAGGCAAAAGCCACGTCGTGCTACATGGGGAGAGGGGAGATTCCCAGGAGGCCGAAGCTCCCACAGGACTAAGAGTGAGAAACAGGAAGGTATTTGGCCATGACCTTTACATGGTACTATCCCAACATTCAGCTGGGCTGTAGTGATTTGTGAAAACTATGAAAGCCGAAATCTGGGTGACCAAACAGGGATTAGAACCTCCGATCTCCCGAATGTGAGGCCAGATCTTTATACCTCACCAACCAGGCCCGGTGAGCTACTTGGCATTGATATATCGTATAAGTAATTTTAGTGCATGGTGAGGTTAAGTTTGATCACTTATTGCCACAGATGCTGCAATGCAGGGCCGGCGTTAGGGGCGGGGAGGGGGGGGGGGTGTAAGGGTGTCAAATGTACCCGGGCCCGGCGGCTGATGGGGGGCACTGATCAGCGGTTGCTGGGGCCCCCAGGCCTCGAAGCCAAGAATCCGCCTATTGTCGCCCGGCTATTTGTAGAGCTAAAAAAAATAGGTCGCCCTTTTTACCCCCCCCCCCCCCCGTCCGAAATTCCTAGTGCCGCCCTGCGGCAATGCAGGTATCACATAGTCATTTCCAGGTACAAGTGATGTAATAAACTTCATCCATCTAAATACAATGAGACGGCTATATGTACATATCTATCTTCTAGAATCCACAATATTGTGAGTGACAGAGAGTGTGCTATGTATCAAAACTTTTCTACTCAGTGTATTTTAATTCCGAATTACAAACAAAAATAAATAACATCATATTTCTATAATGACTCTCGTGTCGCTGCGACTCACATTGTTTGGTGGACAAGGTATTTCATCGCACTCGTAAATGAAAGGTTTTGTTTGCGTATTAGATTTAAATTCAGGAGAAAGGTACTTAATCGGTCTGCCAGACTATCAAAGCCCGATCTTTGTGTCAATTCTGTGACGCAGGAGTGTGGATACAAGTCACAAATCGAGCAGCTTACCTCTGTACTTTCTCAAAATCGCCAATCAATCCGTACCGATATGGATCCCAAACGTGGCAGCAATAATCCAAATGTTGACGTAATAGAGTTCTCCTCTTACATGGCTAAGAATTATTCAACTATTGACCTATAAACTGCGGCCCAGAAATAGATCTACCTACGATAGAAATAGTATGCATGACCCATTTCATATTGCTCCCCAGTTTTGCGCAAAAATTCTTCAAGGAATCAACCACATCATTAACTAGACTGTTTCCTTTGCACTCGTGAACTAACGGATTCTTTGTAAGCTGTCGTCCATCGCATAGCAGCCAGAAGACGCTGAATTCTGAAGGAATCGTCAAAATTCGTCACTTTCCTGAACACGACTGTAGGGAGGAAAACACGAGACACTGGTGGTATTTAACTAAGGAACTAGGATCTCAAGTTACAGAAGGAATGAGTGATATAAGACGATTCAGGAACTTGTTGACTCTTTTGTGGGATGTTATAGGTATAATTATTGAAAGACGGGTGATCTGGTGTTGAAGAAATATATGAAGTAAACGTTCAGTAAGTGGAAGGGAATAGTACAGAGAAGAGTAGAGGAAGAGAGAATAAATAGGTAATAATAACAGGGGAAGAAATATTTACAGAAAATAAAGAAAATTACAGGGCCCACATATTATAATAGCAAGTTAATAGGGAGAGAAATTTAGTAAGTTAGAGACATAAGATTACAAACGATCTTAAAGCTAAACGAGGGACACTGAATATACGACAGTAAAATTCTATGAGTTACAAAATTATGGGGGTAGTGATGTTATTAAAACAATTTTTCTGAAGCAAATCATTTACTAATATTGTTAGGGATAGTTATAGAGGAATTGAAGGGCAATAGTCAGATAAGGGATTTCTCCAAATAAGGAGAAATGAACGGACTAAGGAATTATAAATAGTTTCGAGGATTTTATGATGTTAGCATGAAAGCTAACAGACATCGACGGCCTGTTGCTGCTAATATTGCTACAGACGTATTCAAGTCGTAGCAATTCCATAACTAGAAATATAATAATTTAAAATGTTATTTAAATTGACTATACAGCCTTGCTGCATGCCAGATGAAAGAAAAGTGCAACATTAGTACCTGTTTATAAAAGAGGGGAGATGAATAAGGTAGCTAAGTGTAGACAATTTAGAGATAGATACGTTAATCGAGAGCACAATATGTAACCACCTGAAAAATATATGAATGTTTCTCTGGAGACAAACCAAGTGATATTATTATTGATACACGATATTTCGGCTACACAAAACTCGATCGCCATCTTCATGTGTTTTGTAAGACTTGAAGTTTGCCTAGAGCAAGTTGTTTAAAAACTGGTATGTGGACATGTGCAACAGAGATAAATTTTTCACCGCGCGCAAATCGCTGCAGGAGAGAATCTCAGCAGATAGAAATTCTTCTACTTAACTACGTACATAAGTGTTTGTTTTAAACGGCCCCATTTTGGTACTATATTATTAAAAAAAAATGTCGTAACTAGTTTGAACCAGTGTATGATCCAAAAAAAATGCTAGCAATATATTGAATGTTTTCCAAATGGTAGTATGTTAAGATTAAAAATTACTTAATTCCAGTCGATAAACTAATCATTCAAAAACTAGTTAATTTTGTTTTGAAAGTGGTGCATCTACAGATACAAGTAAAAATTTCCCATGTTACAAAATACATAGCTATTAGCATTTCGAAATTACTTGAAATAATCTTATACTTTCTAATAAAAGGGTTGTGTTAGTTCCTACCTTTCACGCAACGACAACATAACCATCGCCAAGTCGCTGTGAAATAATGTAAATGCAGAACCGGATTAAGAAAGCGCGATGCCTTTACCAGATGAGAACAAGATGCCCTTGCATCGCTTTAGGTATCAAAGTTTAGGATAGAAAACCACCACCTTCAGAAAACTGTATTTCGCGATATAATGTGGACAAATTTAGAGGTAACTGTAGCCAAACAAATGTTTTTCATTAGGAGCGATTTTGGTGTGGAAATTGCGATCGTAGAACGAACAAGTGTGGTGAATAGTCCGTCACCTCTGGTTTCTCCCCCTAAAGCAGTTCTGCCTGGTGGACCTCCGTTTAAGACAAAACTGGGATTAAAAATGTTAAAATGGTGTGTGAATGATGTATACTTATAGAGAAGACTGTTCGCTATTAATGTCAGTTTTTGCGATGCGCGTTATGGCTGGTCCCGGGTTCCATCGCACCGAGTGCTAATATATATTTTTTTTTCCTTACTGATATTCGCTTTTGCAGCATTACAAATTTTTTTGAAACAAATTTGTAATGCTGCAAAAGTGAATAGCAATGAGAACGAAATACGAAAAACAAAAATGTCGGTCGGTGGGATCGAACCCACGACCGCACACACAGCGGCACACCACCTTAACGTGGACGATGAAACCGACACTGACAACTAATTGCCTTCTCGATAGGTATACACCCACTTACGTCTGGCGAGAGAGACAGCTGAACGCTTTCCATATGAGCTGCCTGCGGACAATACTTGGAGTCACGTGGCAGGACAAAATGAGCAATGAGAGTGTTCTCTCTGTCACGAAGTGTCACAGTATTACTGCCACCCTAAAACAAAGACGACTCCGCTGGCTTGGCCACGTCCACAGAATGGACCCTGAGAGACCACCACGGAAAGTCATGCTCAGTCAGATTGCTAATACCAAGAGACCTGTAGGGCGCCCGATGCTAAGGTTTAAGGACTCCTGCAAACGTGATGTGAAGAGCTTCGGCATGCGCACTTCTGACTGGGAAGCTTGCGCCAGCACGAGACCCTTATGGCGTCATCATATCACCACCGGCATGTCCAAATATGACACAGCATGGTTGGATAAAATAAAGCTGAAAAAGCTTCGTAACAGGGAAGTACATCCACCGGATCCCTCTTTCGTGTGCGATAGATGTGGCAAAATTTGTCGCACCGCCATCGGAATATTCAGCCACAAAAGAAGATGCGATGCACTCAACCCTAGCGACAGCTGAGATGCTACAACTATCATCTGTGAAGATACTGTGGCTAATATACAGGTATACAATATTCACACTCAATTTTTACATTTTTTAATCCCTGTTTTTTCTTAAATGGATGCCCATCGACAGAACTGCTTTATGGCGAGGAACCTGAAGTGGTGTACTATTTATTAGATTTGTTCGTACTACGATCGCGATTTCCACACCGAAAATCTCTCCTAGTAAGTGAATCATTTTTTTATATTAATGAAAGCCAGATAACTGAAGCATAGGCACGAGGCCCCCCGAAGCAGGGGTGCCAACAGTAGCCGTGGGGCTTATCCAGCACTGTGTTAATGATATAATCAGACTATTTTCCGATCATGCAGTATTATTAGGACTTAACATTTTTGAATACTTTGGCCGTTATCCTTAGCTGCTACACTAATGCTGGGTTTTCTTTTCCGTCTAGTGCAGCTAACAAATGAAAACTTCGTTATGGCATATGCATTTCGGTTTACTAGACCGTCATCAGTGCTAGTTTTTTTATTTTACATTAAGGTGTGGAACTGTTTCATACCTGGTTATCCGCTTGAGGGTTATCAGCTACTTACAATTTTGTATGAAAAACATATTCACACACGTTAGCCTACTTTTAGAATGTGACTTTTGTTATAAAGCTTGTTCCAGAAGCTACATTCGAAAAGTAACGTGTATATATACCGTATATATATATGTGTATTTGTACAAAATTGTACAGTGGTTGAAAAACCTCAAGAGGATAAACTGATATGGAACAGTTCCACACATTAATGTAAAATTAAAAAAACTAGCACTGATGACGGTCTAGTAAACCGAAGCGCATATGCCATAACAAAGGACTTAACTTCAATCTATCTCATATACTGGATTAAATTTCCTGCTAAACGTTTCACTTCTGTTCTCCAATTATCACAGTTAAATTTCCATATTCCTTATTCTCCTCCATTCTTTTCTTGGTTTTGAGTCTTTATTTTGCAATGAAAAGCACAATTGTCGTAGAGGAAGACAGGGTAGTTTCCGAAACACAATATTTTTTTGTATTATTTCAATGTAATCAAAATGTTGAAGATTTTACGTTTGCCTCCAAACACGGATACAGCTGAAGCAATGTTTTCTTCTTTCAAATTCACAGACGTCAATAAAGTTCATACTGAAGTAATGGAGATTTATAAAAAGCTTATACTGTTTATTTTTCTGCGTCTTTTGTATTTTTGCCGCTATACAGGACATTGCGTTAAGGTTCCAGAATCCATGTAAAGTTCTACAAATGAAATATCTTCATCCTGTCAGGATCAGGTAGCCGATAACCAAATTTTTCATTGGTTCACAGTACGAATTACTTGTGTAACGGATATGTATTTAAGGTTAGGTATAAACGGTTGATATGTAATTTTAATACTGGGTAACTCTTACTGTAATTCTCTATATGTCTCTGTGACAACTAAATTATATTGTGGTAAATACTAACGTCATTTTGATAAGAAATGTTCAAGGTTTGCTTATCTGTGACCCAAAAAGTAAAATGTTTAAAGCATCTCTGGTAAGAAAAGTCGACCAGAGATAGCAAATGAACGCAACAATAAATCAGTTACAGTGACAATTCTGCCGATGAGTACCTGTAACTATGTGAAGAATATAAAATGAATCAGATGTAAAATGAAAGCGTGCTGATTAGTGTCAATAGAATGTTTTTGCAATTGTTAACATTTTTATTGAAAAACATGGTTTGTTATGTCGCTGCACGATGGAGTGTGTTTTGTCTTCAACTGTTTGTTAAGGAGAAGCAAGGCAAAAATTTCAGTTTCTGACATAAAATGGCGTTCACGAAAACAACTTAAATAGCTTATTAAAACTAAATGTATATTGGTAAAGCTTTACAATATGGCTCTGCCGTTTGGCGCACATTCAATCGCTGTTGTCGGCATTCCTTCTTCTACGAGAGAGGGATATTCTAAATCAGGGTTTATCAAACTCTTAACCCCGCGTACTCCCTGCAAAATTTCACAGGCAATGGCGAGCTCCCATTAAAAAACTAGGTTTAAAAAAAAAGGATTTTTTTTTTTTTTTTTAAAGTAGGCTAATACAGTGACAAAGAGCACGACATTATTAATAATGTCGTAGATAGGCTTGTTTCTGCAGCAGGTTGAGTCAATTTTAGGAGCATTTTGCTCACGTTGAGCCTCAATTCACCGTTGTGCGTGTAGGGTACTCCAGACAGCGAACACCGAGCGTGGTGGTGTAACGGTTAGCGTTCTGGCCTCGCATTCGGGAGGAAGGCGGCTCAAATCCCCGTCCGGGCATCCAGATTTGGGTTTTCCATGGTTCCCCAAATCACTCCAGACGAATGGCGGGATGCTTCCTTCACAAGGCCATGCAGAACTCCTTCCCGTTCCTTGTTCCCAGTCGCATCCCACTTCTAATATCCTCGACGTGTCAGGGACTGGAATAACTTACCAACAGAAATGAAGAATAATTTACCAAAGACGTTGCAAGAATTTAAAGCTAAAATTTGCGGAGGGAAATTGTTGGTGGGTGTAGGAAAGGGGGAAGATAGGTGTGTAGGGAAATTGTCACCAGAGCATGCGCTCCATCGCAATTTAATTAAATATTATTATGATATGACCGTTGTAATGCTTATGGTATTCTGTTGTGTGGTTTAACTAACACCTTCTTATCTTCATAGAAAATTATTTTTTCCTCTCCTTTTCCTGCAACCAGCATTCTGCTCTATAGAAAATTTCAAAACATTCAGTATAAATTCATTTTAAGTACATCTTTCTTCGTCGTTGCCTAGACTTCATTGCTATTACAGTTTGTCTACTTACTTGTATCAGGAATTTCTACTAGTTTGTATTTTTTTTTTTAAAGTAAATATATTAAAGGTCGTATTTTTTGGGCATTATGGTAGTTGAAGTATTACGTATTGATTAATTGTATCATGTGATAGTGCACCAACTGGCTTAAGAGGCGAGGATGACGCTTAGCTTATCATTTCCAGTAGAGCTTTCCGCGTTGTGTCCTTTGATATAATACAATCTCGGTCTCCTTATCGCCTGCTTCCGTTTCCTCCAGGAGCTGAGCCCCAGCACAACGACGGCCGTCTAACGTGGTCCACGATCCTAAGAATTGCGATACGGAATTTTCATAATGTGCTTTCTAGTTACCTTCGCTTAGTTTACTTTAGTACATATACAACTAATAAGTACAAGAGAAGAATGTCGAAGCAATACAAGAAAGAGAAAGATCAAAATAGTCTTTTTGGGTGACTAACCAAGTGAGCACGGTGTTTTGGCACGCTATTTTGGCGACCAGAAACTCTGTCGCCATCTTCCACTTCACCAGAAACTGGCGACAGAGTTTCCGGTCGCCGAAATATCGCGTGAAAACCCTGCTCACGCGGCTTATCACTCAAGAAGACTCTGTAACTAATATGATAAAGGAGCTGGAGTGGGATTCATGGGAGGATAGAAGGAGGTGAAGGGAGTCACGGGAGTGTACAAAGCCTGTACTGGTGATGAGGCGTCGAAAGATATTGGCGGTAAAATTAAGAGACGTGCATGGAAGGGTAAAGATGGACATGACCAAAACCTAACAATTGATTTCAGGCATTAGGTTGTTGGAAAAAAAAAATTCGGAAGAAGGGGTGTACGGGATTGGAATAAATTGCCTAGAGAATTAATGAATAATTTACTAAAAACTCTTAAAGAAATTAAAGTAAATATTAGTCGCTGGCAAAAGTAGGTTGAAAGAGGAAAGGAGAAAGACTGGCGTGTAGGTAGGGAGGTTGCCACCGGAGCGGGCGGTTCATCGGAATTTATCAATGATTGTGATTATTATTAAATTAATTTTCAATGCCGAGGGATACTTTGATGTTGTGTAAAGAAGAAGATGTAAGGTAGAATACCTCGATCTTTCCTTACAGTCTAGGAGTAATTTGAAGGACACCACAAGTGCTAATATTAAGGTGAAATCTCTCACTACTACATATCAAAGAAAACGAGTTAAAAATCTAAGACAAGAAATCTAAATACATAGTAAATAAACACAATATAGGCAAAGAAGTAGAAACGTGACACCATAAGGAAAGAAGAATTATAAATTTAATTGTTTTGGAGAGTGGATACCAACAAAACTGATTGGATTACAGAATCGGCAAAGAAAGATCGAGTAAGATGGAACTGGCTCATAAACTGAACCAAAACTGATAACATATGAAAACAATCAGACAATGAGAAGCAGTAATCAAGCCGTAGACACTGCGTCGAACAGAAATCCTGGTATTGGATAATGGAGAGAAACAAGGATTATTGAAGAAGAAAGAAAGACAAATATGTACCTTACTACGAATATTTTTAGGTTTAAACAAAAAACAAAAATAGAACTTAATGTAAAAAACTGTAATAAATGGCGAATATAAGAAAGAAAACTCGAATATTGTTCACACTATTACGGAATTGACAATTACATTGGTGAAGTAAATATTCGACATAATTTATAAATAATAAAAAAGATCGGCATATAATAGCTAAAGTAAAGAGAAGCGATCTTGGAGACATTTTTAGGTGAAAAAAGAGATTCTAGATAAATTATTGATGTTAATTTCGGACCATTCAACAAAATCATAAACTTACAGAGGGACATAAGAATAGGTATGAAGGAAAAAAAATATTTTTCGTAAACTTAAAAATTCTCTAAAAAGGTAGTAAGGAGAACTGAAAAATATTTAATATCATATTAGCATAAATTTAATTTAATTGACATTGAACGCTTGCACCGGTGTCAATTTCCTGTCACACATATTTTTCCCTTTCCTTTTCGCACCAACTATTTCCCTGTACTAATTTAAATTTTAAATTGTTTTTGTTAAGCTATTCATCAATTCTGTTTGTAGCATATTCCAATCCCTGTCAAAAAAAAAAAAAAAAAAAAAAAAAAAAAAAAAAAAAAAAAAAATCTTCCTATACCCTAGTACCTGATATCGAGTGCCAGCTTGTGGTAGTGGTCATCTTTTCCCTTCCATGCACTACTTTTAATTCTTACACCAATATCTTTCCACGCCTCATCACCAATGTATGCCTTGTACACTCCCATGACCCTCTTCACCCTCCTCCTGTCTTCCAATGAATCCCATTCCAGCTCATTTATCACATCTGTTACTGATTGCGTTCTGCGATAATTTATACAGACAAATCTTGCAGCCCTTTTTTGCACCCTCTCCAACTCCTGTATTTGATACTCAAAATGTGGGTCCTATACCACACTACCATATTCAAGCAATGATCTGATCAACGTTTTGTAACCCAATTCCTTTACTTCTCTCGTACATCCCCTCATCACTCTCTCCAACAAGTGAAGGATTTTGAAACCTTTTCCAATGTGTCCTGCCCACGTCAGTTTGTTATTTCGTTGCTATTTCTGTTACAATATTTAGCATTTGGTAGTTCACTTGCAACTTTGTCTTTTCCTGTAATCTAACACTCAGTTTAAATTTTTTTAGTGGTTTCCTTTTCCCGCGATCCGGCCGTTTAAGAGCATTGTGCCACCGGTCCCCGTTGTACAAAGTTGGCCAGTGTGAATCATGAGATGTTAAAGGAACGACACATTTTCAGCCCAAATTCAAATCTGATTTAGACTCGACGTATTTAACGAAAGGAGGAACGTCGGTGTGACACCAGTCCGCGAAATGTATAACTTTGTTTGTTATATGTTATAACTATGTTTCTGTTTGAGAAATGTTTAGTTTATGATGCGAAAATTGGGTACCATCTCACCATTCACCCAAATACAGCAATTGCGAGATATTGCCTAGAAACCGAATCACTACGGCCGGTAGGAGGGGACCAGGACTCCAGTTTGGCCCGTCGTATCTCCCCGACACAATGTGACCAGTCATAGCGCACAGACATACAGGCGGGTTTTTTGTTGCAGTTATGTTATTTTTCACTAAAAGTTACATGTGGCTGCTAAAAGTTGCAATTAAATGCCAGAAGCAAACATTTTCTGAGGAAATGAAACTACAAACAGTAATTAAAATTGTATTAAAATTTAGACAAATAAAAAGACATACATTGTGTCTTGGAATAAAAGGATAATACTGCAACCGCATGTCCTATTACATGACAAAATTTTATTGTAGTAAAAATCTTAATATTTTCGAGATATTGATTTTCTAAAATATTTTTTTCGAAATATGTGACTTTGTTCAACGGATTCCATGCCGTTTCAACAAATTAATTCTTTTTGAACCCAGTTTTTTTTTATTTAATCAAAGATATTTGAGTCATCCAAATCTATGTTTTTTTCCTTAAAATGTTAATAAAAACCATATTAAAAATCTAAAATGGTATAAATATTTTATACTTCTTTGAAAATGATTGTTTATGGTGGTTCAGTCTGCTAAAGAGATCAGTGTATATTGTAAACATGTAGTAAAAAAACGATGATAATGATTTTTAAAGAAGTATTTTAAAACATTTTTTTAACATTTTAAGAAAGAAAACAACATTGTTTAAGATGACTCAAACATCCTTGAGTAAACTGATAAAATCAGGGTATCAAAATTAATTTGTAGAAATGGCATGGAATCAACTCAACAGTCACATATTTTCGAAAAAATTAAAAAATCAACTTGTCGAAAATGGTGAGACTTTTATTAAAATAAAATTTCGTCATATAGTAGGACATGATGTGACCTGTCTGTGGTCGCATGATTCTGCTTTAATTCCTGGATACCCTGTATACAAGTATTGTGAATTTTTTTAGAATTACATGTGGCAACACTGATGATGATTATTGTAGCTAAAGCAGTTACATCATTTCGTAGTATATACACCGAAATCGTCACACGCCAACGAGCTACACACGTATTTGCTTGTTTCCGCCAAACAGGCTGGGCCCGGCGGCTAAAAGTTGTAACTAAATGCTACAACCATACACATACTGAGGAACAGTGGCGGATCCAGGATTATGGTTTGCGGAGGGGGGGGTGGGCTTCACTCGGGCGAGGAGAGAAATCTCACATTTTTCCAGAATGCTGCCCTTATAAAGACATAAGAAAAATAGTCCCCAAAATCCATGTCGTCCCTGGATCCGCCACTGCTGAGGAAATCAAACTACAAACAATAACTAAAATTTTAATGAAAGTTAGATAGTTAAAAAGTAAATAGACGAGAATTGTGGTTTTCCAGAATTACGTATGGCAACACTGATGAATATTGTTGCTAATGCAGTTAGTCCCTTTTGTGGTAGTAATGAAACGACGTTTCGGAGTCTATACACAGGAATCTTCATACTGCAACGAGCTCCACGCACTCCTGCTTATTCCCGCGGAACAGGCTGGGCCCCAGCGCGGCGGCCAGCTTGGCGAGCGCCTGTCTGTGTGCCGCAGTGTCGCCGCCTGCCGGCCACTCCAGGTAGGTGCGCGTGTCGATGAGGAACTTGAGGTGTCGCGGCATGGCGGCCCTGTCCAGGCGCTCCAGCTGCACCAGGATCAGGAAGTCCCTCGCGCCCGCGTCCATCAGCCGGTGGTTCGCCATGTCCAGCTCCCACTGGCACCACTGACGAAATACACAAGATTCCAATAAGACAAACGGAGACGGGAATTCTGCTGCGTCACAAATCATAACAGAAAATATCAAACTTTGTAAAAAATGATTATAAAACTATTCTGTCACCTTACTGATGTAAGGCATTGGAAACTTCTGTTTTTTACCGGTTATTGTAATGAAGTAATTGGATCATGGGCGTTACGCTATATGAGATTTCTTTAGAGAGAGGTTATATCCCACTTTCCTTCACATACCAGTGCCTAGATTCGACTGCAGCATTGCGTTCACCTTGTAATGAGACACATACACCAACGTTGAAATTCAAGCTTCTAAAGAATGTGCTAAGGCACCCAGTTTGTTCCTCAAGGCCATACCTGTATGGTTCTTCTTGCGGCAAGTGAAGCAAAAATAATGCAAAACTCTTATGTAATAGAAAGTCTGGGGCCTCCATGACAGCTGTGGCACCGCAGTTTGTATACTTATATAGCTCAATGGAACAAATCTAAAGTAAATAATTTTTTGATATTTCTTATTTAAAAAACGAGATAGTTATGTTGAAATGCGGCCATGACTAGAAGAAAAGATACTCGAAAGCCAAATTTGTTGATGAATTCTTACGAAATTCGACGACAAAAATAGAAAGTAAATAATTTAATTTTTCGGTATCTCTCTTAGCTACAGAGATATAATATCTCAAAATTGAGGTGGTTACGCTAAGATGCTGCCTGGACCAGAAAAATATTCACGAAAGCCATAGAAGGAACTAGATGGTGGATATTGCAATAGGTATTTTGTTTTCTTCCTAGCGCTTGTGGTTAGGTTGAAATACGGGCGGCACCAGAAGCAAAACGTTACCATAGCTACAAGGAACTATACCAACAACCGATTTTTGAAATTCGATACCTCAATAACCAAGCGAGATTCCAAATAATCTATTAATATAATAAACAATCTGTCATGTATGACGTCATCTGTCACGGAATAACGTCAATCTATCACATCACGCTTTGCGTCATTATTCTTGGTAATGGACGTTATTTAATAACATTTCGGAGCATCCGCGTATAAATTAACTGACATAACACTGAAATAAAAGTATGTATTGCGTTAAAATCAACATATCAATCATTAGATGCTTATATTTATGTAATATTCTTTTGATATATAGAAGTATTTCTTAAATTTTTTGTCCATTGATAAGTAAGATAAAAGCTTCAATTTTCAAACATCACTGTTAACGAGAGTTTTGATTAGATTGTTACTTACCACGGGTCAGAATTACAGCTGGCATTTTACGTTACAGCAGAGGGCAGGAATAAATTAGGTTAAAAAAAAAAAAAATACTTAATCTGTGCCCTAGGTATTATTGTTAATAAATCGTTTTAACGAAAATAGTTGTACACTGATCGCGAACTGTGCAGGCTACACTACAAATAAAACAAATATTACGTGACATACTGTAAGTTCATAAGATTTATTTTCTTCTTTGCTTTCACTGAGTAATATTACTGAGGCTATTATTTCCGCAATATGTAACTATGTCAGCTACTCAAACGTTGTAAAATCGATCTGAATAACGTTGAAGATTTTTGGTTTTATACCTTTTTCTTATCAAATTTAGATTTTTGCATAAGCGCTGGGACTTATCAAGGAATTGTCGTTTTGGTCTGAAAACTGTTGCACGCGTTCGTTGGGTGATAATACCGTCTATGGTAAAATAAGAATGAGGTACGAAAGAATTGTGCTATTCGTTTGAAATTTACCGCATACGTTTCTGAGGTCATACCTTTAAACAAAAAGTATACATGAAAGAAAAATGAAGCTTACATTAGACGTGAAGCAACCCGAAAATTACGAATTAACAGAACAGAAAACCGCCATTTCACTTCATATTGTCACGTCAAAGATAGCATCTGCACTCTACAGCAACAACTGTAAGAACTTTGGAAACGTTTCTTGAAAGGATTTGAATATATTCCTGCGTTGTATGTGGTGATACTAATTCATAGGCTTAAAGAGCATTTATGTAATAAAGCTTTCTACTCAATCAAAGAATATTTAAATGATGAGACAAGGGAAACAACAGCATGAGTAAAGAAACTGTAAATAAACAGTGTATAATCGTATCACATATTTGTCAATGAAAATATAATAAGGTAAAAAATAATGTTAATGTATGATCAGTAAGTGACTGACTAAAATGTACTAGTAGAGATATTTATATTTAAGGCATTAAACTTATAATCTTTGACTTGTCCTAAATTTCATTGTACAATTTATTGTATGTAAATGATAAAAATGGGACCAAATGAATGAATGGATGAATTCACTTCTTACAACAACTTATTTTATACTCACCATATTATTTAATGTATATTACTACTAGAGTTGTAAAATATGTCCATTTAGCTACAAAAGCAAGCATTTATGTCATTTCTGGTCCAGGCTACATTCCAACCTATCCACACCCGCTGCTAATGATTCTGCTCGAAAAAAATGATAATTAAAATGTTCAATAAATCAAAATTTCTATCGAATCATGCTCAGCACCACATCTCAGCAGTGCATGTAATGGTGCGCTACTAATGATAAGACACCCTGAGAGGCCATTCTGATAATCATTGATAGCGGAAGAGCAAATATGCTTGTATTGTAGTGGAACTCCTCCATATGCGCTGCCCTAGTTTAAAGAAAGATTTAGATTTATCAGCTATAATAAAATGTTTTGTCAGTTCTCCATTAAGTTTATTATTTGTTCAAATATGTTAAGAGTATTATTAAATACAGCAAGAAAAATAAAACCATGCTTCAGTATTTAGTTATTACTTTGATCACAACTAATAACTCCACTTGATGCTAATTGCATTGTCCTGTATTACACTTGTAACACTTCCTGCTTGGTTTTTTTCCCTTTTTTACTGTAATTTATCTGTTACTTAAAAAGAACACTCTTGAAGTTCTTGGTGTAGGGTTCTATTTTGTAGTAATCACTTCCGTCATCCTGATCTGGGTTTTCCATGATTTTCCCAGATCGCTCCAGGCGATTGCTGGGATGGTTCCTCACAATAGCCCATGGGCGCCTCCTGCCATATCCCGTATATCCTTTCCCAACTATTATTCTTTGAGATGGGTACAATGCACCCTCCACCGTACACTTTTAGTGAATCGTGCAGTAATATTAATAATAATAACGACGGCTTAAAGCTTATGAACGAAATTAAGACGTGTCACTACCCGAAAAACCTGAGTATTATTGTTAACTAAATACTGTAACGCCTAATACCTCTGACACAGTGTATAAACTACTGAACACAGAATTGTTGGTGATGGCATACAGTCTACAAGAATTCTATTTTAATTTTTTT
This sequence comes from Vandiemenella viatica, assembly GCA_031002005.1. Taxonomy (NCBI): domain Eukaryota; kingdom Metazoa; phylum Arthropoda; class Insecta; order Orthoptera; family Morabidae; genus Vandiemenella; species Vandiemenella viatica. The sequence continues at coordinate 1,318,465 of JARYHS010001113.1, forward strand.
AATTATTGTTGTATGAATATTTCTTGCATTTCAACACCTTATCTATCAGTTTTGAATATTTCATACTGTAAATTTTGTTAGTTAGTTTTTAACAATACTTCGAAAACATATTGATCTGTGTAACTTTGTTCATCAAATAGATAAAAACATGTCCCTGGTGCTACCAGTTATACGCGCAGTATATTCTTTATTACAATAATAATCAATTTTACAGATTCTCATATGCCAAATTTTAATTGATTGCATGGAAATGAACCAACGGGTTTTAAGGGTTGTTAAGTATGTGAAGTCACTAGTTGACTAAATAATAGGACTGATGGCTGCAGAGAAAATGTAACACACTATGAATGTAAATGACTGAGTTGATTGTTTACTATCAGAAATTAGATTGTTTGCAAATGACAAAGTGAAGTATAATAGGAACAAACCGGTAGAAGACTGTAAAACGTTTGCAGGGTGATCAACACAGGATATCTAGTTTGGTTGGTAAACATGGCATGTTGATAAATGAAAAGATCATTCAGTTTATTAGATAAAAAAGAATAAAAAATTAAAGGTTGGTTATGATTGTAAGGTGAAGAAAGAATTGCTTGTTGAAGACTTGAAATGTAAATATCTTGGCATTATATTTGATAACAAGCTTAACTGGGCTGGACACATTGGACAGGTGGTACGAAAAGGTTTCAAAATTCTGTACTTGTTGAAGAGAGTGATGAGGGGATGTACAAGAGAAGTAAAGGAATTGGGTTGCAAAACTTTGGTCAGACCATTGCTCGAATATGGTAGTGTAGTATGGGACCCACATTTTACGTATCAAATACAGGAGTTGGAGAGGGTGCAAAGAACGGCTGCTAGATTTGTTTCTGGAATTTATCGCAGAATGCAATCAGTAACAGACAGGGCCGGCGTTAGGGGGGGTTAAGCGGGGCAAAAGTACCCGGGGCCCGGGCCACCATAGGGGGCCCCGCCGGCCTGGGTGCCTAAATAAATAGAAATCAAACACAAATTTTAAAGTCTGCACCAATAATTTTGAACATTTTTGTATTAAAATGTTCTGAATTTATATTAAAAAAAAGGTATAAAGTAAAATATCTGGGGGGGGGCTAAGATCGCTTACCCGGGGCCCGAGAATCCTAACGCTGGCCCTGGACTAACAGATATGATAAAAGAGCTGGAATGGGATTCATTGGAAGACAGGAGGAGGGTGAAGAGGGTCTTGGGAGTGTACAACGCATATATTGGTAATGAGGCGTGGAAAGATATTGGAGTAAGAATAAAGTAATGCTTGGAAGGGAAAACATTACCATGACCACAAGCTGGCACTCGATTTAAGGAACAAGGGTGTGGGAAGATTCTCCTTTTTTAGGTAAGGGCGTCAGGGATTGGAATAAGTTACCAAAGGAAATGACGAATAATTTACCAAAAACGTTGAAAGAATTTAAAGTTAAAATTTGTAGAGGCAAATGTAGGTGCGTGCAGGAAAGGGGGAAGATGGGTGTTTAAGGAAATTACCACCGGATCGTGAACTGCATTGAAATTTTAACTAAATAAAATTGAAGAATTATGACGGGGTCTTTCTGTAAGATGAAGGTATTTTACAAAAGTTAGATGTCGAGGCACATTTAGCGAGTTAAGGATATGACAACGATTTTTCGACGACACACCCTGAAAACAGACGACGCCGCTTATGCTGCTTACCTTGCTCCTCATGAACTCCCTTGAGAGCACCATGATGGTCCTCTTGCTGCGCTCCAGGGAGAACTCGATGTTCCTGACGATGACTGTGCCGAGTCTGAAGTCGCGGTCGTGGAGGCACAGCCTGTAGCGGTGAGGCTCGCCCTCCAGGAACGGCACCAACACGTCGACCACCCATGACCTGTCAGACCCACTGGCGGCAAGCAAAACATACTCCTTACTCGCAGTATGATTATATTTAGCTATTATATACATTCCTTAAGCATGATGCTAAAATCATAATATCACTAGCAAAATGAAAAAGTGAAATATTTTAGTTTCAAATATTTACTTTACTTTAATTTAATTGGAATGGAGCACACGCTCCTGAGGAAATTTCCATATGCACCTATGTTCCCCCTTTCCTGTACTCATCTACATTTGCCATTTACAAATTTTAACTATAAATTCCTTCAATATTTACCATAAATTATTCATTTCCCTTGGTAACTCATTCCAATCCCTGGCATCCTTACCTAAAAAAGAGAATATCCTCAGGACTTAGAAAGAACTTTTTAAAACGTTACTACATATGTAGCACAGCACTTAACGGTAGCAAAGCATGGATTCTAGGAATACCAGAAAAAAAAATTGAAGCATTTGAAATATGGTGCTGGGTCATTCCAAGTCAACTCAAACACACTCTATAAACTTCACCATCTCAGATTTTCATGAAATTTTTCACAGGTATACTATTCATATAGACTTGGAAAAATACAAAATTTCATCAAAATATATCAACTCGTTTTTGAATTACAGCTATCTAAAGTTTTAAAAAATTTGTCCAAAAACCGCAAACAGAAATGCCCAGACAGGGATTCGAACCACCGTCCTCCCGAATGCGAAGCCTCCTGCACTAGTAATGTGAGGCAAAGGGAGATTTTGCATGAAATCTACTACGATTCTGTAAGTATCTGCCTCGTTATTACAATTCTTTTCTACGTAACAGTTATAAACTATAAAACATCTGTACTGTCAACCTGCTGTTTAGAAACATTGGCTACAAACACAGCAATCCGCTCAGAGCGCCGGCGGGGCGGCTTTTAACAATACAACCAATTTGATCCTATTCTATAATAAACATGCCGCTACAGCATTGTTGAGAATTCTGGCCGCAGATTTCACTGGCCGCAGTTTTCGCGACACCCTTGTATTTAGCTGAATAACACAAAAATACACATTTTTACACTTCTTTGAAAATAAAAATGAGCATTAACCTGAAGAAAGAATACAGTAATGAGTCTAAAGTAAAACTTTTCATTAAGAAGTAGGATATGTTTATCATTTGAAGTTTGAAAAAGCCACATTTGTTTGACATACATCACTTTCAAGTAGAACATAACTTCTTCCAGTGGGAGTCACAGGATTCACTTTTGTCAAAATGTCCATCACTGACATCCATAGCACATCAGCATTTCTTGGATATGAGAATGATGTAGATGGCCCAGATGGATGAAGAAAAGTTATTTTCACTTCATCAAGTTCTTCTTTTTTCTGTAAAACATACCCGAGCCACCATTTTCCTTCATAGACAGCAGTGACATAGCCAGATATGTCTTCTAGTTTGTTTGTTTGGAGATTTTGACACTTCCTTTTCCCGACCCTTCAAATCATCTGTAAAGTTTTTTACCAATAATTTTGATTTAGTTTTTGGAATGAACGCATGGTATTACTGTGTTCCTTGGATAGTCAATCCTCAATCAAAGCGACTTTTCAAAAACAGTTCTGATTCAGCATATTCGTCTTGGGTTGAGTAGGCAAAGTCTACCTTGGTAATGTTTTCTACTGCCCATTCAAAAAGTTGTCGTGGGGTTTGAATTTGATTTTCATAGGGTCTTTGCAGACTAGCACGAGCTGCAAGTCTCTTTACTGAACCCCCTACTCCGTCACATGGTCCTTTTCCATGTGCTGTGGCCGAAAAGTGCCACTCTGCTTTCACTTTAAAATCTTCCTTATGAAAGCAGAGGTTTAAAAAGTTTTTCTTATTTTTGTATTGAGCCGTAGACCCATCTGAAAAATAAAAAATCTTGTTTGGAAGTTTGTGAAATTTAGATGTCAGAAAGGATATGAGCTTTTTTTTAAAGGTGTACACAGCTACTGTGTTGTGCTCTAGGCAATCAGAAATAACTACGTAATTAACATGTTCAACTTTGTTTTCCTGCTTGAAATATATTACAAAAGGATAGATTGTGATCTGTTGGCTTGTCCAATGATAGCACTGAGCTTCATCTTGCAGCACAATGCTATAATTTTCTGAAAAATCACAGATGATAGCAAATTCTGATTCTTTGAGATTTTCTTTTGTGTAGTTCAGGAACCCTCCTTGTTGCTTGGCAATGAAGTCATGCCGAACCAAAGAGGACACCTTGCTGCAGAATAAATCAATAAATTCTTCTGAAGATATCTCTAAGACCTCTAAATTGCAACAGTCAACTGAAACCCACTGGCGGAATTTAACTTTTTCAATTAAATTTGCATTAAAAGATTGTTCTAAAATTGTATGTATCTCAGTTTCACCTGGACAGTAAACACAGTACCCCATGTTGCAATCAATTGATGATGGGTTACAAAGCACTTTTGCTAGGCATTGCTTGTAATTTTTTATGTTGCTATTTGTTACAGTATTTAATTTAGCATTTTCTATCATCAACTTGATGTTTTGGTGAGTTGTGCACACACAAACTGAGTGTGTGCCACTCTGACCAGCTAGAATACAATGTTTTGGTCTCAACTCAGCAAATTTAGAGAAACCTATTTTTATGTTAGGAAACTTATCTTTGAAATGTTTGTAAGCTTCTTTAAGATTACACAAAATTAGTCTTTTCGAAATTTTTGATTTACCTCCATTTGATTCCATAATTGTCACACAATCTTTAATACCAGGCATTGCCCTGCTAACTTCATTGCTTTCGTAAAATGAACATACAGTTCTAACGGTTTCTATTGGCAAACTTTTTCCTGGTTTTGAATTTGGAACTTCCAAAAATCCTTTTTCTTTCAAAATTTTTTTGACTGCCAAACAATGTAGTTGGGTGCATTAAATTCTCGCATTATCTTTCTGACACTCCAATTTTCAGGTAAACATGTTAGAAGCATTAGTCTTTTTGTCATACTAGTAGAACTCAATAAGTTACTTCTGAGATTTTGGAGAACTGATTCGTCAATATCATTATCGTTTTCTGATGAAGAATTTTCAGCAGTAATAAAAGTTTACGTTTCATAGATAAAGAAATTTTTTTACGCTTTGATGTGGCATAGTTTTTGGATTTTATTTTTCTCTTTTCAATGGGAGATTCACCTAACTCTTGAAGAGATCTATTGAGTGTCTGAACAACCACTGAATTTGTTGTGAAATCTGGGTCTTTGTCTGATACTGTCTCTGAGCCAGAAGAATTGTCAGATATTTTATCACTGATCCGCTGTGCATTTTTTAACATAGTAATTTCTTTCCTACAATTATCACAAATCTTTGAGCCATTGGCAATTTGTGGGTACAATTCAGTCATCCATGCTATGACATTTCTGAGCTTTTTTCTGTCTCTAATAAAATGATTTGATTTCATTAATGGATTACAACACTGAACTCTCAACAAATCATTAGTTTCCATATTGAAAATGAAAGTTCGTTCAATTTAAAGTTCAACTATAAATAACTTATTAAACATAAAACAAATTTAAACATGAATTTAAAAAGATGTTAAATATGTATGACTGATTTTCATTGATATAAAACTATTAATTTAACACATTTTAATGGCTTGATAATTTAATACTAAAATAATAATAATGTTATTATTAAGCCTGACCAGTAAAACAATATTAAGTATAACTTAGAACACACAGATGCTCTAGCCACTGAATGACAGTCTGATGCAAGCAGATTTAACTTTTTACAACCGGATTCAACTCGTTAAGACAAGATTCAACTGGTTAAAACTTGCAGAAGCAGGCTCAATATCTGAAACCAATGCACATTTCGTAATATATTATTGTACTAGTATTATATGCATATTTTTAAAACATCATATTTATTTGTTGAGGTGGTAGTTAGGTTTGCAAGCATGTGGGTGCATGGTTACAATTGTATCAGTCTTGTTTATTACAATAAATACCAAATACAATACAACCTTACACAACAATATCAACAACTTCAAACATAAGATTTCCACACTATATCATGTAATAAGCTTAATTACCAATCGGTTACTTAAAATTCCCCCAAGATATACTTATATTAAATAACAACAACCCTAGTTGGCCTTAATGATCCATGATGGCCCCAGAATCCAAGGATTTACACACTTAAATTTACTTATGTCTAAACAACAATTTAATAATGGTAGAATATCTGGTGCTATAAGTTCCTAAACAGGATTTCCAAAGATCGAGCTTCTCAAGGCACTTATATCAGTTGAGCTCAATCAACACTGGTCTGTTTTAATGTTTCAGCACCCCTCAAGGGTACAGACAAACATACATATACTGTTTCCCTCATGTGAAAGAACAGGCATTAGTGACATATATTGTCCCACGCAAGCACGAACACCAAACAGAAAATCTCCAATTGCACCGAGGAAGCAGAAAATACAACGAAGTTGAATTGTCTGAATACCACGAACTCTCTAACAGTCTATCCACTCGTGGAACACGAAGGCACAGGTTGCTCCGGAAGGTGCCAAAGCGCACACTTTACGAGGACACCCCAAACTGCCATATAGTCTGGGCATGTGAGGCGACTACACAGTTTACGGCCACTCAGAACAACTTGTCAGACCAGGCACCGTCAATAACCCCTCGTCGACGGCCAAGTATCACGTTGCTCCGCCTAACTGCATGGAGCACGTCGCCTTCTTCAACTGCCGCTTCCGACACCGCCACTTCCTCCTCAGCCTGTTCACTTCCTAGCGGAGACTGACCGCAGAGACTGACTCTTTCCTGAGCCGGGTCGCCCCTTAAATCCTCTCTACAGACCGATAGAGGGCACTCACATTCACAGCGCTCTCTATCGGCCGGCGAAAGATGACAATCGCCACCAGATGGCCGGAACCTGGCCGCCGCGCGCCCTAGCGGAGAAGTTAGCGATATGAAACAGCCGCCTAGCGACAGAGAGCCGCGCACAGCTCATTTGTAGTAACATTTTTAATTGTTAAAATATTAATAATATTAATTTTATAAAAATAAAGGCACTATGAGAACTTTGTTAGTTAAAATTCTTAAAGTAGGAGCTAATAAGTATTGACAGCAGATTACAAGTCTGAAGGTTTTAACTGTTTTAGACTCATTACTGTACTCTTTCTTCAGGTTAGTACTAATATTTATTTTGAAAGAAGCGTAAAAATTGGCATTTTTGTGTTATACAACTAAATACAGGGTATTAATGAAAAATCAAGCTTTAGTTTTCAATTTATTTAACAATGAACCCATTATCATCCCAAATTTTTATTTTGCCTGGTTATTTACAACAATATTAACTATTCATAGAATTAATTTGAAAAATTTAAAATATGTACTTTTTGAAAAACTTGAAAATTTTAATTTTTTTAAAAAGATTTTGACAAAAACAAATAATTGTGTTAGCCTATAGTATGTTGTATATCACAGGAAAGAACATGAAAAATGCTGTAAAATGACATCTCTCCCAGCTCTCTATCTCAATTAGGAAAGCTTTTAGAGAAATTTAAAAATTTCTGTTTGTGGTTTTTGGACAAATTTTTGAAAACTTTAGATAGCTGTTATTCAAAAACGAGTTGATATATCTTGATGAAATTTTATATTTTTCCAAGTCTATATGAATAGTACACCTGTGAAAAATTTCATGAAATTCTGAGATGGTGAGGTAAATTTTGTGTGAAAATTGTGTTGATTTGACATGGAACGACCCTGCTACATAAGATTGCTGAAAATTAAGTTGACAGACAAAGTACGAAATGAACGTTTTTCGAAAATGATGGATGAAGAAAGAAGTTTGTGGAAGAGTCTTACAGACAGGCTGGTAGGTCATATTTTCACACATGCTGGATTGTTTAATTTTTTTAATGGAGGGAACAGTCGAAGGTTAGAACTCAAAGAAATTGGTAAACCTGTCTAATGTCGCATTGCGCCTCTGTGAGCACGCATAAGTACCGCAACACGACGTGGACTCTGAAGTAGTGCTGGAGGGAATTGACACCAGGCATCCTGCAGGGCTGTAAGAGTACGAGGGGGTGGAGATCTCTTCTGAACGGCACGTTGCAAGGCATCCCAGATATGCTCAATAATGTTCATGTCTGGGGAGTTTGGTGGCCAGCGGAGGTGTTTAAACTCAGAAGAGTGTTCCTGGAGCCACTCTGTAGCAATTCTGGACGTGTGGGGTGTCGCATTTCCTGCTGGAATTGCCCAAGTCCGTCGGAATGCTCAATGGACATGAATGGATGCAGGTGATCAGCCTGAAAGCTTGCGTACTCTGACAGATGACACGCCTGTCACAGTCGTATCTAGACGTATCAGGGGCCCCATGTCACTCCAACTACATACGCCCCACACCATTACAGAGCCTCCACCAGCTTGGACAGTCCCCTGGTGACATGCAGGGTCCATGAATTCATGAGGTTGTCTCCATACCCGTACACGACCTTCCGCTCAATACAGTTAGAAACGAGACTCGTCAGACCAGGCAACATGTTTCCAATCATCAACAGACCAATGTTGGTGTTGACGGGCCCAGGCGAGGCGTAAAGCTTTGTATCGTGCACTCAGCAAGGGTACACGAGTTGGCCTTCGGATCCCGAAAGCCCATATCGATGGTGTTTCGTTGAACGGTAGGTTTACTGTGGACTTTAAAGGCACTAAATGGAGCACCAAGCAATGAAAGAGTATTGGCTTGGGAGAAGAGAGTGCCACACGATATCAAGTGGATCAAACCAAAAGAGGGTCTACCACCTGGGTCCAAACAACCATGGCCAATATGGAAGTCACTAAACAGGCTTCGAGTGGGTGTTTGTCGTTCCAAAGATATCTCTGCCTCATGGGGATACCTGGGAGAACAGCGAGATACCACATGTTCGTGCGGAGAGAGAGAAACCATGGTACATCTGCTGTCTTGTCCACGAATCTGAAAGAATGTATCCCAGTTTGACTTCCAATTGGCTACTGACAAAGCCATCGCATTGGTGGAAATTCTGCCTCATATTTGATGCTGTAATCAACACGAGAAGAAGATTTCCTCTGGGTAGTTTATGTTATGTCACTTTGTCTATCCCGTCCTTAAGTTTTACACATCAGTGTAGATGGAAATTTTAAGCAATAGATGTAGGAATCATATGATGTTTTCCTACGGCGACACTCCCTGAACTGTACCATACGCCAGACTCTTTAGTTAAGGGTTAATGAATGATTAGCTACTGAAAGAGGATAATGAGACCTTGCCCTTGTTCAACGTCTGAACAGTATGGGTGTTGTTGGTTGGTTGTGCCGTACCTGTAGCAGACGAACGCGTCGTAGGAGAAGTCGCTGCGGTCCTCCCCGCGGCTGCCCTTGTTCCTCCTCCTGAGGGCTGTCAGGTGCAGCAGGTAGGTGAGCTCGAGCCTGTAGCGGTACAGCGCGCAGCTGAGCATCACTATGAGGCCGGCAGCCACCCCCAGCGGCGTGCCCACCGTCAGCGCCAGGTCGGCCGGCTCGCGGCACCTGGACTCGTCGAACTGGACCTCGACCACGGGTATTCCCCGCGTCCTGCCGGGCGCGGCGCACAGTAGACTCGTTCCTGCCCAGCGACAGCACGCGGGTCGTCCGCTGTGGGGAGCGCAGCCAGTCCATCAGCACGGGCAGCGCGCACGAGATGCAGTCCAGAGGGTTGCCTCCCAGGTCAACCCAGTCCAGAGCGTCGAGGGAGCTCCGCATAGAGGTCTCCAGCGACGGCAGCGAGTTGAACGACAGGTTCACAGAGTGCACGCACCTCCTGAGAAGTGTAATGCTTAATGCTAGTACGACAATTTGACTCTGGCAGATACACTTAACATTACAAATCTAGTGCATTCAGATTTGTCATATGGAAATCTTTTCACAACCCAATAACTATTACTACATAGCGATTTATTTGTGTCATAAGTGGTGGCCCATGATGTTTTTCAGAAAATTATGTGGAAATATAAGATTTCACAAAGTGCTACAGCTAGCTAGGTCAGTTGCGACAGCGGGGGTAAACAGTTGCAGCACATGGAATGTGTATACTCAGGAGGTAGCGAGCTGTGAAGTAGTTCACCCGACTAAGGAATTGCGTGAGAATCACGACGTCATTCTGCGAGGGGTGACCGCAACAACGGGCTCAGTGGTTGGCCAGGTAATCTCCCCACCAGATGTTCAGCCAGATAGCGTCATAAAAACACGTTTCGACTGCTGACTATGCTGTCTGCAACATTTGCGAAAAACTTCAGGTGGTGTGAGCTGGTAGTCACCTCCTAGCCGGACTTAGTAGAAGTCCAGGCGGTGACTACTAGCTCACACCACCTGAAGGTATCCGCACCTGATGAAGACAGCAGAGTCAGTTGTCGAAACGTTATGTTTTATGATGTTATCTGGCGGATCACCCGGGTAGCTTACACTGAATCTCTACACCGGGAAAGTCTCCCCTCACATATAACAATCTTGTTTAGTTCAGCAACAGCGAATAAATTATTGGCCAGAACACTGCGATCAGTCTGGCATCATTGACGGGATTATTAGGTAGTGAGTGCTCCATAGATAACTATGTACGTTCTCGCGGCGGCAATGCTTTATAAAAACTTCTCGGGTTTCAAGCCGCGTCAAAATTGAGCCGTGTGGCGACGTTTCGGAAGCTTGCACTGCTTCCATTGTCAAGACGCACGGTAGTCTATTATATAGCGCCAGCAGCCGGGAGCGCAGGGGAAAGCGCGTGGAGGGGCGGTCTAGCTTGGAAGCCAGTGATTGGATTATTACAAACGAGACGGAATCGAGCCATATTAGGGCATAGGAGTGACCCGATCGTGACGTCACCAAGTGAGCAGGGTCCAACTAGACCGCCCCTCCACGCGCTTTCCGCTGATCTCCCGGCTGCTGGCGCTATACAGGGTGTTACAAAAAGGTACGGCCAAACTTTCAGGAAACATTCCTCACACACAAACAAAGAAAATATGTTATGTGGACATGTGTCCGGAAACGCTTACTTTCCGTGTTAGAGCTCATTTTATTACTTCTCTTCAAATCACATTAAACATGGAATGGAAACACACAGCAACAGAACGTACCAGCGTGACTTCAAACACTTTGTTACAGGAAATGTTCGAAATGTCCTCCGTTAGCGAGGATACACGCATCCACCCTCCGTCGCATGGAATCCCTGATGCGCTAATGCAGCCCTGGAGAATGGCGTATTGTATCACAGCCGTCCACAATACGAGCACGAAGAGTCTCTTCATTTGGTACCGGGGTTGCGTAGACAAGGGCGGTTAATCGAGGAAGTACAGTACATACTAACGAAACTAAAATGTGCTCTAACATGGAAAGTAAGCGTTCCGGGCACATGTCCACATAACATATTTTCTTTGTTTGTGTGTGAGGAATGTTTCCTGAAAGTTTGGCCGAACCTTTTTGTAACACCCTGTATAATAGACAACCGTGCGGCAGACTTCAGAAATGGTAAGCGGGGGCTTGACGATGGAAGCAGTGCAAGCTTCCGAAACGTCACCAGACGGCTCAATTTTGACGCGGCTTGAAACCCGAGAAGTTTTTATAAAGTGTCCCATAGTTGTTACTACTCAATCGCGCTGCTGGGCCCACCTGCCGTCGCCTCTGGTGAAGACGGCGTCGCCGCTGACGATGTTGCCGGACGCGTCCACAGTGCCGACGACGGCCGCCAGGGGCCCGCACGGCGCCACGTGCGAGATGAGGTTGCGGGAGACGTCCACCAGGTGGATGTAGTCCCCGTGAGGCCACGGCCACGCCGCCAGCCTGTTGTCGGAGAGGTTCAGGTAGCGCAGCTGCTTCAGCTCCGCGAAGACGCTCTCGTCCAGGCGGGAGATGTTGTTATGCGACATGTCCAGCACGGACAGCTCTGGAGCGCGCAGCGACCAACCATCCACCGAGTAAAGACCGTTCCCGCTGAGGTTCAATACTTCAAGCTGAGGTAATACCGACGAGGTATTGGGTAAGGTCGTAATCTGATTGCCAGAAACGTCCAGATGCTTCAAACTTCTCAGTTCTTCCAAGTTATCAGGTATAGCTGACAATATGTTCCTTGACAGCACCAACTCTTCTAATCCCTGAAGTAAAACGTACGAATCTGAAACATTTTCGATACTATTGCATCTCATGTCAAAATGAATGAAAATAATTTTTGTGCATTCAATTATCTCTTTAAGAGATCACCTGATGATTTTCTTTTAGCACATTAGTGTATAAGAGATAAGTTGATAACATTTGATTTTATTGTATAAGTAATCAATCAAAGACGTTTTTAACTATAGCACTGAACCTACCTTATAACCAATATGTGTGACTGTAAAATGAACATCGCTGTAAGACCCCCGCCGTAGTGAACATTGATTTAAATAACCACCTGAATGTTTTTAGGGTATTCCCTGGGCCTAGTTTTTTACTCAGGGAGATTAAAGTTGTGGGGAGCCTCCAAAGCTACCTGGAGTTTTTCTAATAAAAATTTAGGTTAGTTATTAATTGCGAAATTCTCAAACGTTGCGTGGATCGGCGCATTCGTGCGCTGTAGGTGGGAATACGATACGTAAAAAAAGAAGAATTTGTGCATAATTCAGGACCCAGGAAAAAAATTGAGGTTGATTATCTTTTTTTCCCATTGTAAGACCCTTTTTGTCACTTCTGGTTTCTGAACGTGGAAGACAATTGCTCGGATCTTAGACTAATCCACCAAATTGTACAATAATCTATTAACCATTTAAACCCTCTTGCTTTGCAAGTACATTTACAGGTGGTATTTGGTTGACTTTGTCCAGTTATACCTTAGCTTAATGAAAGTGATAAAAGCGGGGAAGGATGAGTATTCTACTACTATCATCTGTGATTATTATAGTATATAATTTTTTAAGTCGGATTTTATAATGTAAGTCAGTTGGAAGCTGAAACACATCACTGTAAACTCTGTCAAAAGCTTCATCTTGGAGGCAAACGTAATTTATTGAAGAGGAACTAGATATATTTCATCTATGAGTAGAAATTCGACACTAACATGAAATACTGTTGAAGCTTTACGGAGTTGCGTTAAATATCCCAGGACACTAATATCTAACGAGAGCAACTTCTAACAGAGGCGAGATGGGGAGAACAAACCTGGAATACGTGACACACTGACCTCGGCATTTCAGTCACTCGATACAATGCTGGAGCCCCCCACTAAGTCCTCCAAGTACATGACTGGCTCGCGACACTTCCAATGTGTAAAGAGTGACATTATGCTGTTTAACTAGGAGCCGGAAACATAATACAAAGAACAAAATTTTTAAGAGTTGCAATGGAGCGCTCGCTCCGGTGGCGATTTCCCTACACACCCAACTTCCCCTGTTCCTGCAACTAACTACATTTGCCATCAACTAATGTTAATTTTAAAATTTTTCAACGTTTTTGGTAAGTTATTCGTCATTTGTCTTGGTAATATATTCCAAACCCTCAAACACTTACCCAAAAAAAGACGATCTTCCCACACCCTTGTGCCTGAAATCGAGTGACAGCTTGTGGTCATGGCCATCTATTCCCTTCCATGCATTACTTTCAATTCTTACACCAATATCTTTCCATCCCTCATCACCAATATACGCCTCGTCGACTCCCATGACCCTCTTCACCCTCCTCCTGTCTTCCAATGAGTCACATTCCATCTCTTTTACAATATCTGTTGCTTATTGCGTACTGCGATAATTTCCTGAAACAAATCTAGCAGCCCTTCTTTGCACCTTCTACAATTCCTGTATTTGATTCTCAAAATGTGGGTCCCACACTAAACTACCAAATTCGAGTAATGGTTTGACCAAAGTTTTGTAACCCAATTCCTATACTTGTCTCGTACATCCCATCACCGCTCTCCCTCACAAGTGCAGAATCCTGAAACCTTTTCCTTCCACCTGTACAATGTGTCCTGCCCAGTTAAGCTTGTTATCAAATGTAATGCAAAGATATTTACATATAAAGTCATCAACAAGCAATTCTTTCCCCACCTTATAATCATAATCAATCTTTAGTTCTTTATTAGTGTATATAATAAACTGACTCTTTTTTGCGTTTACCTTCATCTCATATTTACCAACCCAATTAGATATCCTGTCCAGATCACCCTGCAGCTGTTTACAGTCCTCTACCGTTTTTATCCTTTTATACACCATTATCTCACCTACAAACAATCTAATTTCAAATAGTAAACAATCAATACGATTATTCATTGTAATAAATGGCAATCAGGGCGTAGCTACTATGGGGCTAGGCGGTGCAGTGCACAGGGGCCCCTACGCTCAGGGGGCCCCAAGCATACCTCAGGGGGCCCCAAGAGCAGTTCAGTACCTTCACTGCAAACTGGCAACCTTTTTTTAGCTCTACCGGCGTCTAAGGGGGCCCCTAAGATAAGGGAGCCCCCTCACTAAGAGGCCCTCACTGCTCGGGGAACCCCAAACCACTGTTCAGAGGGCCCACAAGCACAACTCAGGGGCCCCCAGCCTCAGCTCGGGGGGCCCCTGCCATGCAACACAAAGCAGAAAAAAGGCCGCCCATCGGGCCTGAGGGCCCAAAATAATTTTTTTCCACCGCGGACCTTGTTGACATAGCTACGCCACTGATGGCATTGGTAGTAACTATATCAGATACTGATGTTAGATGTTCTAATAACGATTGGTTATACTTGTAAAAGTTAGGTCGCTATATAATATCTGAATAGTGGTACCAGCCTTCATCCAAGCTGATGACTTTCGAGCCTATGATTGAGAGGTGCCGAAGTCTCGGCATCAGCCACGGCGGAGAGTCCCACAGCTCGGCGTCCTCGAGGCTGAGGGATCTGATGGGAATGTTGCCCAGCATCTTGATGAACCTCATCTCCTTTTCGCACTGCTGTTGCTCTGAGTCCCTTTTGAAGCTCACGGACCACAACCAGTCGCTGTACCACCTGCTGTCGCTCCCGTGATCCGAGATTATCTTCAGAGTAAACGCGCTCTCGCTTATCCGTACTTTCATATCACAGGTGCAGGCACTAAAACAATAAAACGGGTAATTTTAGTTTACTTTTCGCATTTGTTGTAACAAAAATCCCTTAAAGTATGACGATAACATTCGCTTGGAAAGAACTATTTTAAAACTCTATGCTGTTCATCGTAGCGAAGCATGGACTTTGTGAATACCTGAAAATTGAGGAATTTGAAATGTGGTACTACGGAAGAATGCAGAAAATTAAGTAGACAGACAAAGTACGAAATGAAAGTGTTTTGGAAATGATGGGCGAGGAAAGGAGTTTGTGGAAGAAGCTTACAGAAAGAAGAGACAGGCTGGTAGGTCATGTTTTGAAACATACTGAATTGATTAATTTGTTACTGGAGGAAATAGTCGAATGTAAGAACTGTAGTGGAAATGAAATCGATATTTGAGGACGCGGGTTGTAAGGGGTATGTAGACACGAAGAGGGTACCGCAAGATAGGAAGGGATGGAGGATTGCATCAAACCAGTCAAAATACTAATGACAGCAAAAAAAATCGCTTAACTCTTCGCATCATAATTATCTGGTAATAGACAACAGTCACTATTTCAGATTTTTTTTTTTTTTTTTGTGTTCCAAACAGACGGATAAATTTCACTACAAACTGGAACGAATTACGGCACCCACAATATACTGGATAATATAATATAAGCTTCTATTTTAAAACAAACAAAAAAAAAAAAAAACTGTAGTTGTGCACCGTGTACAGAACCAAACGTAGAAGTTGATGTTCATTTTAACCAACATGGGCTAAATACACTTGAGAAAAATTAAGAATTATATTATAGAATCACACATTCCGGAAAAATAAAAATTTTACACAAAAGAGAAACATCTTTATATTACAAAGACAACATATCTTTAGAATCTCATATGGTAGACTATATACAAGACATTTCAGATATACTGGACAAGGGAAGTCAAGTTACTAGAGTAGCACAAGATTTTTCTAAAGCATTTGACAGAGTAAACTATAAAACAATTTTAAATATACTGAATGTTATTGGAATGGACGAACAGGTAACTTGCCTGTTAGAAGAACTCATAAAAGGCGTAAAACAATGCGTTACAATAGGAAATGCCTTATTAAAACAGGTAGAAGTGAATATGGGTGTGCCACGGGGCGGGCAGTGTATTGGGACAATTACTATTCGTCAATCTAATTAACGATTGTGTTGATAGTTTACAGTCAGAATTAACCTGAATGGCCTATCCAACTGCGTAGGTCTAAATGGAATGAAGATTAATGCCATGAAGTGTCAGTTTGTCAGGCGCACAGATAAAAAAAACTGAATGTTGTTTACGATTATAAGGCGGTGACCGAATTTCTCTTTGAACGCTTGAAGAGAAAACATCTTCGCCTAACGATGTCCAGGTAGAACACTCTGGGCGGATGGTAGAGAAAGATTACAAAATCCCTCATTTATTGGAGAGAGAGATGAGAGGTTGCAATCGAGAAGTTAGGGAACTGGATATAGCGAACTTTGTTTAGAGCATTGCTTGAATATGATGGTATAGTTTGGGACCGAAGTACACTAGTTTAAGGGCGTGTTAAGAAGAGCAACTAGATTTGTTTGTGCAAATTACCGCAGTACCCAGGAGCCGTGATCAAGTTAGGGAATCACTGGAGGTGAAGGTGGAGGGTGAAGGGAGTGCTGGGAGGGCACCAGGTGTATGTTGGGGACGATTTTTGGAAGGATATTGGTCGAAGAATTAGAAAAGTGCATGGAAGGGAAATAATGATTATTGTCACCAGTATATTATGCCTAAAACACACTTCATGACAGTAGATTATGCCTAAAAAACACTTTCATGACAGTAGATTATGCCTAAAACACAATTTCACGACAGTAAATTATACCTAAAACACATTTTCATGACAGTAGATTATGCCCAAAACACTTTCATAACAGTAGATTATCTCTAAACACACATTCATTGCAGTAGATTACGTCTTAAAACACTTTCATGACATAAGATTATGCCTAAACTCACTGTCATGACAGTAGATTATTTCTAGACACATTTTCATGAAAGTAGATTATACCTAAAACACAGTATCGTGACAGTAGATTTTGCCTAAAAGACACTTTCATGACAGTACGTTATGACTAAAAGACACTATCATGACAGTAGATTATGCCTAAAACACTTTCATGACAGTACATTTTGCCTAAACACATTTTCATGACAGTATATTATCCCTAAAACACACTTTCATGAGAGTAGATTATGCCTAAAACACACTTTAATAACAGTAGATTATGCCTAAAACAATTTCATGTCAGTAAATCATGCCTAAAATACACTTTCATGACAGTAGATTATGCCTAAAATACACTTTTGTGATAGTAGATTATGCCTAAAACACTCTTTCCTGACTAGATTATTCCTAAAACACACTTTTGTGACAGTACATTATGCCTAAACACACTATCATGACAGTAGATTACGTCTAAAACACACTTTCGTGACAGTAGATTATGCCTAAAATTTATGGCATCAATCAGTGGTTTTTAACAGCTTGTAGCGTTTATCTGCTATACACTATATTCTGGTTTCTAAGCATCTATCTATCATGCAGAAAAACTGTCCGCTAAGCAACTAGAAAGTGGTATTAATAGTCGCTGCCTTTCTTTGCTGAATGATTTTGTTAGATAGTACTGTAGAACAATAAGGTAGCGTAGTGTTTCGCCACTTTGGCACGAAGCGTCATCAGTTTAATGGTTGTGGTAGTTATCACATATTGTACCGGTTTTGTGCTGTTCTTGACTTTCACGTTTACGTAATTTGGTTTAAGGTCATACTGTACACACAACTTATTAAACTTAATGTTCTCTTTATTCTTGTGACGGACTGTCATGTGATAGCTACCACAATATTCACTCCGATGATGCCCCACATCAAAAGTGCGAACCGCGTATGGAAAAAAACTAATACAATAGTTGCTAATAGACGGCGTTATTTTAAAACAAGTGGTGTTACTACTATAAAATCCATAAATGCTATTTTGACCAGCTAGATAACAACGCGTTATCTGCTGCCGATCTTACCTTAGTCCCGCGTAGTCACTGCAGGTGTTCTCGACAGTGGCATAGCCGACCACGAGGTCGGGGTTGAACCCCAGACGCACTTGGCACTCGGTGCCCCTCCAGATGCTGGAGTAGCTCACGCAGAACCGGTACGTCGAGTTGCCGACCCTCTCTGTGGTGTCTGGTATGACGCGCAGGTCAGCTCCGCTGTCGTTTGTGGATCTGATCTGGACCGTCTGGTCCTCGCGTGACCACTGGCAGTCCCCCCAGTAGCGCTGCGTCGCGTCGTCGACGCCGCACTGTGCGGAGGCGCTGTGCGCTGCCCACAGGAGCAGCAGAGGCAGAGTGCGCGAGGTCGCCATCACCAGGCGCGTCACCGACTGCAGATATCGCGGTCCACAGCTGCTCTCATCTCACATCCTGCAGGCACTTCCTGGTAAACAGCCAGCGTCTGCTAGCTGCGGCCCGCGCCTTCCTTCACTCTGGTCCGCTCTCTCAAATCAATCATGTTCCAGTCAGATGCGTCCATTAATTACGTGAGGTGAAACGGGGGAGAGAGTACGGTGAGAACTCACCAAATCTCACGAAGGGCATGGGGAGTCGACGGAAATCTCACGTAAGTTTTTGAGATTGTTGAAGGACAGTAGAACTAAAAAACAGAGAAGGCCACAAACGTACTGGATGTCGACCATGTGAAGGATATATGCGCCCTCGGAAAAAGGATAACTAAAAAAAATGTTGATGAGCAAGGGGGGGCTCCAAATCTCACCAGAGTGGGGTGGAATTCCGAAGAACACCTCGCGTAATTAATGGACGCCCCTCAAAAAATTACCAGAGAGGGGAAAAAAACCTAATACAACACCGCTCGAACGCTGAAACCCCAATAAACATTTCTTCTGCCAGAACTAACTAAATTCCCAGTGGCGGACATAGGAATTTTCCGAACGGGGCGAAAACTGTGAGACTGCCGCCCCTTTGAACATACCTTAGCCGCCTCCGTTGTTGCCATCCAAAGTGTCGCTCCTATCATCCATTGTCGCCACCCCGGCACTTGTGGAACTAGAAAAACGGTCGACGCGACATATAGTTGACGCCCTTCAAATATGATTTTGTCTCCCTCCAGAAGTTGCCGCGCGGGGCAAGCGGCCCGATTTAGATACCTCCCCTTCCCTAGATCCGGCACTACAAATCCCACTAGCATTTCCTGCGAGTCGCGTTCAACGTCAAATGGAAACGAATTTGTGCGAACTTTTATCTCATGTTTGTCCGCTCTCCGAATTCTAATCAAAACGAAACCTACCTTATTTTAGTCTAGGGACATTATTCGAAAGCGCTTTAAATCCGCCCAGTAGTTTCTGTATGAATTGCGATCAGTCAAAAAACAAAACGAAACAAAAGTGTAGAAATTTTATCTCAAATTCTAAGCTTTGTCTGAACATTACTCCGAAGCGCCTTAACATGCGAAGTAGAAGTTTTTGCATGAATCGCCCTCAACGAAAAAAGGTACTTCGACTTTACCACGTTTTCACAATTTTCTTTTAGTCGGCTACCTTTGATAAGTTTTTACTCATCTTGCAGTGATGAGATCCGGAAATTTTGATTTTACGGCCTCATGCCCTTGCTGATATCAACCATTTTATACATACCAACCGGTAAAAAAAAAACAAAAAAAAACCAATTATATCGATTTTAGGGGGATTTTCGTCGAAAAGTGGCGGTGTAACCGGCTTTCGAAGGGTCAGAGACGATCTCTGAGGGGGATCTCTCACAGACCAGATCTCACCAGAGCGGTGGGCGGGGGGGGAGGGGTTCGGACCCACCATGTCTCACCAGAGGACGTTTTTCTTGGTGACACTCCTCACCGACACAACCCCTTCCCCAAGTATTCGGTAGTCGTAATGGATCGCACCTTGTCGTACAATAAACATCTAAATAATCTTGCATCAGAACTAAGAACCAGAAATAATATTCTGCAGAAGTTAACTGGCACCTCTTGGGGAGCATCCGCCTCCACACTTTGCACCTTAGCACTGAGCCTTGTGCATTCTGCAGCTGAGTATGCTCATCTGTCTGGATGAATAGTACCCACATCAAAAAGATCAAACCAGAATATGCGGATGATTAGTAGATGTATCAAGACCACTTCACTATACTGGCTACCAAATTTGTGTAACATCGAACCACCAACGATTAGACGACACAATCGCCTAATTGCCCAATGTAATAAGATCCGTCATAAATTGGATATCCCCATCCATGATGACATGAAAACTCAATTTCACAGACTTAAATCAAGAATTCCAAGCATAAAAACTGCTAAACAGATTATATCTGATAATTTTAACGGGAGAGAAGCTTGGAGATTGGAGTGGATTGTCTCAGCCCCACCAGAATGGCACTCCCTGTTTGACAGTCAACAGGCACTAAAGTGACTCGACCTTTCTTGCAAGACTTGCACTACACTTAACAGAGTTAGGTATGGTCACGGCAGATCTGCTTCAGCTCTGTACACATGAGGAATGAGATATTCACAGAATTGCGACTGTGGTGAGGAAAACAAAAACTATCCATCACGTGACCTTTGATTGCCAAGTTCGAGCCTTCACGGGATCACCGATAGACTTTATTAATATTTTAAATGAAGCTCAATATTGGCTCTAGATATGGATTTTAATTATAATTTAATGTTATGTTGTATAATTGATTTGTGCATGGCCATAAGATAAATAAATAAAACGTATATTGAAATCACTGTTGTGCAACTGCAATACCAACCGAAATTCTTTAGCCTTCATGTCCGGAAAGTCAGGTAAGATAAATTCATTTTGTAAACTATGTAAACAGCCCGTAGCAATGGAGTGGAGGTACGGATTTTAACGTTTTTTTTTTTTTTCAATGTAAGCATTTATACAAAAAATTACATTAATTTCTCTCAATTTTATTTCTTTTAAGAACTTTATTTCAGCAGTGATCGCATGGAATTAGAATGTTAGTGGAGCGCTGTCTAAAAACAGTTGAATAGCTGTCTTCCGGTTAACATGCGTGTGTGATTAAACAATATTGTGATTTCAATATTTTTCTATTATGTAGTTTAGTGATCTTAATCATCACTTATTGTTTGTTTTGTCTTAATACTAGCAGAGTTCAGGCGTTGCCCGGTATGATCTAGTTTGATTTGGCCATACGGTAAATATTGAAGTTCACAACAAAGGTCAGTTTTCTGCACTTGTTTTCCTAAGAAGCTTGACCATATATGGTCAAGCTGTAGCCCGCTGTCTGCTTTCATATTATTTGATTTTTTTTTTTTTTTTGATTTCCAACGCTTCTCTGATTCGCCTGGGGCTCCATCTGTTTTCCTAGAGCAGTACATTCGTGTCACCGATCAAAATATCGTGTCCACTGTCAGCAGGATTTTGCGCCGCAGCTGATATCGATTGTTTTTAAGATGTCTTATATGTTCAAACTGCCGTTCCTCGACCGTCCGTCCAG
>JARYHS010001113.1:1340912-1407892 GCA_031002005.1 Vandiemenella viatica
ATTCTTGTCGTCAGTTACACAAGTCTCCTCCTGCTCTTGTGGCTCACAAACATTGTTTTTATTCACAGTTTCTCTTCCATTTGATCTATAAGTTTCTTCTGAAAACTATCTTTGCTTTTTCTTGTTCGAACCAGCATATCTCCGTCCAACTTGACCACTGTTCTGACGAGTCATCACTCTCCTCCTCATGAATGCGCGCTTTAGCGATGAACAGTTTAGTATAATCTCCGACATTCGTCCAGGTAACTCTTTCCTCTCCTTGACCGTTTGTACTTGGTTCATTAAAAATCTCATCTTCATCTCGCCCCCTCGTATTGTCTTCTGGTTCTTCTTTTGATAGCCTCGTATCGTCTCCTGTCCCCTCTGAGGCTGAAGCAGTGGACAGGCACTAGTTTACCTGTGGTGCACTCTCCACCACGGCCACCTGCACCTGATTTACTGACTCTCCTCGGGGCCAATCGTCTCCAGTTGGTCCATTATATTCACCTCTAATCCTCCTCCCCCTGTTCCACGACCACGTCCAAATCCTGCTCTTTGCCCGCGGTTATTGTAGCCGCCTCGATTCCTGTTATCAAAATGATTGTAGCTCTCCGGCTGCTGATGTGAATTACTTCTGTCCCCTTCCGATTGCGATTTCTCCGCGTAATGTGTGGGTGTCCTCACCCCATATTCTTTTGCTCTTATACTTTTCTCTTGTTCGTCCAGCCGACCCAACATCTTTACCGCCTCGTCAATGGTACATATATTGTGACTGACAAATACAAGCTGTGTCGACTCGGGCAAACGCGCACTAATCATCCGCACATATTCCTCACTTCACTAAATGGTGAACCTAAATGTTTACAAGAATTAGCACACTTCAAGAAAAATTTTGCTGAGTGCCACCACCCGGCGAGTATGGTTTTCCCATCATTAAATTCCGCCGAAACAGCAATTTGCCGTCGATGGACCAGAAATGTTCCAAAAAAGCTGACTTAAACTCCTCAAACGTCTCGCAATTATCTGCAGCCCGTTCTCCCCACATTCGGCATTCCCCTTGATATGTTTACTGAACATTTCTATCTTCTTTCTTTTCTACGGCACTACAGAACGGCCCAAAATTTTCAAACTTCTTCACAAAATCAACTGGGTGTATCCCCCCATTATCACAAAAGTCCTCCCAGTCCACTTTCTCTTCTACCATGCACGCAGTGAGCGCATTCACATTTGGCAAGATTTGACATTTGACAACCTCTTCTCGCACAACTTGTGGAACTCGTAACTTTAGACTTTTTTCAATTTGCTTCTCTTGTAACTGTAACTTTTCATCCACCCACACTGCAGTGGAAGCCTTAACCTTTTCCACCTGACACGACAATTTCTCTACGCCGACTGTTAAATGGTCAACTTCTTCTTTTACTACCGTGTATTTTTCGGTAAGGGTTTCTCCTAATGTCTCCACCTTCGACAATCTTTCATCATGGTTATCTTCTATAAGCTCGACTGTTTTCTTTAGGGATTCCATATTTTGGTGCAAAACACTAGTTACTTGTTCGCAGTCCGAACGATACTGAGTCAATTTACACGATATTTCAGCAGTTTGTTGTGTACAAAGTTCCCTATACTGGGTCAATCCTTCTCTGAACTGCCCTAGTCGCGATTCAAAAGCATCCCGAAGACATTCGATACTCTCCTTATTTTCATTTAATTTAGTTCAAGCAAAATACTATTTTTATTTAGTCTGGATTCAAGTGAAACACTATTTTCATTTAATTTGGATGCAAGTGATTCATTTAATCTGGATTCAAGTGAAACACTATTTTCATTTAATTTGGATGCAAGTGATTCATTTAATCTGGATTCAAGTGAAATACTATTTTCATTTAATCTGGATTCAAGTGAAATACTTAATTCAGATTTAAGGGAAATATTATCTTCCTTTAATTCTGATTTAAGTGAAGTTAATTTAGATTCAAGAAGGGACTGAATTGACATGACAAATTGTCCCTGGAAAGCACAAAACATTTCCGACATGGACGCCTCATTACTTTCCCTAACCACTTCTCTTGACTTGTCAACTTCTGATTCACTAGCAAAACTCGTCATCGACACAGTAAGGGAGGGCTGATTAATGTCTACACTGGGTGCGTCACCAAGGGACTCACCTCCCAGCACCATCTCTCCATTCACACCACCCTCTACCTCAGATGCCATATTACGAAATTATTTCACACAATAAATTCAATCTTCCGTTGTAGAAAAGACAAGAAGTAACCAACGCCGTCAATCCAGCAAACAGAATACACCAGTATACATTAGCCCAGAAAAAAAAGGTAAAATTCTGTTTCCAAATCTCTTAACTTAACTACCAAACAAGATATACACCATGTCATAAAATACACTTTCAATTGAATACATACACTACTATCAATGACCAAAAAAGTTACGGAAACTCTAAAATAATTAATTTTTTTTTCCTTGAAAAATAATTTGCTAAGCAAATCTAACACAGTTGTCCGGCATTTCAACTTTAATAAGTTAACGAAAGAAAAGGAAAAAGACCTATGTTACTCAATATGCAAAAATAATCATTAATTTTCTTCTCTTAAAAAAATCGCGAATTATTCGTGCCGGTTTGTGCTTTTACAAAGACTAAAAAATAAATCTTGCACTTCTTTGGAAAATCAACAAAAAAATCTACAAATTAATTCGTTAACAGAAACTGACATAACTTGACCCAAATCAGAATAAAATTATGCTTGCATGCATAAAATTTGCAATCCGCATAGTCAGTAGCTCATTTGAAGATTCATTAATGCAAAAGAAATAATTACTACCGCGGAAATGTGATTCCAGTCGAAACAGTATTTTTTTATTTTTTAATGTCAGTTTGTGTCTTTCTTTAATTAAAAATTTGTTCGCACTTTCCTTTCGAAGAATCTCAGTTGCTGACCGCGCCGCTGTCGACCGCAATGACGCCGCGCCGCTTCTGCGTGCCCGTGATGTTCCGCTGTCGCCTCGATCCGATGTACCGCGTTGCCCCGGTGTCGAGTTGTTGTTGTTATTTTACAATTTTTATCATTCATTGTTAACTCATGTTTAGCTCTTCTGCTCTATTGAATGCTCAAAAGATTGCAGGTTCGGGTCCTGTCACGTGCGACCCATGTAACGGCTACTCGCGATATTCGTGTTTGTATAGTTAAAAGTTCGTTGAAGCAATTGAGCAGCTACACTTCCTAACACGATTTTTCTTAAGCTTTCTTCCACCACTAATTACTCTTTTAATTAAAGGTTCGTTTTGCCGTGCGGTCGCCAGTCTTTCGGCTATGCTAATTGGTTAATTAAAGTCACAGAAGAAAAGAACACATATGCGTACTAGTTTTCGTAGATTTATTCCTCTGAGACTACACAGTCAACAAGCATGCCACCAGACAATAATACTAATGTTTCTTCGTCACCGAAGATAGCAGATTTAAGTACAGTCAAAAGATAAATAAGCAGTGAGCACAAATCTCGAAACTAATTAACAAACAATCGCCATAGTCCGATTCTGCAGTAGTTTACTAAACACAGTTTATATTGAATCAGGTCTCTCGGAAGAACCTTCATAGTCCAACATATACTTTAGCACACATCCCACAGTGTTCTTTAGTACGGAACACACGCCAAGCGGCCGTACGATGTATTCACGGGATAAACACCCTGCCGTAGCCCTTCCGCTCCCGCCGGCTGTTCCGTACGCTACCACTCACCATCACCGACTCCCGACTCACCGCGCTCGGCGCTCGCCCACCGCCAAAGACCTTACATACCTCTCAGATTACACTATCCACTCCAAATATAACCGTAACGTTCATGGTTACGTTACTTGTTCCATATCAGTTTATCCTCTTGAGGTTTTTCAACCACTGTACAATTTTGTATATATATATATATACACGTTACTTTTCGAATGTAGCTTCTGGAACAAGCTTTATAACAAAAGTTACATTCTAAAAGTAGGCTAACGTGTGTGAAAATGTTTTTCATACAAAATTGTAAGTGGCTGATAACCCTCAAGTGGATAACCAGATATGAAACAGTTCCATACCTTAATGTAAAATAAAAAAAAAAGCACTGATGACGGTCTAGTAAACCGAAATGCATATGCCATAACGAAGTTTTCATTTGTTAGCTGCACTAGACGGAGAATAAAACCCAGCATTAGTGTAGCAGCTAAGGATAACGGCCAAAGTATTCAAAAATGTTAAGTCCTAATAATAGTGCATGATCGGAAAATAGTCTGATTATATCATTAACACAGTGCTGGATAAGCCCCACGGCTAGTGTTGGCACCCCTGCTTCGGGGGGCCTCGTGCCTATGCTTCAGTCATCTGGCTTTCATTAATATAAAAAAACGATGCACTTACTAGGAGAGATTTTCGGTGTGGAAATCGCGATCGTAGTACGAACAAATCTAATAATTAGTACGCCACTTCAGGTTCCTCGCCATAAAGCAGTTCTGTCTGATGGGCATCCATTTAAGAAAAAACAGGGATTAAAAAATGTAAAAATTGAGTGTGAATATTGTATACCTATATATTGGCCACAGTATCTTCACAGATGATAGTTGTAGCGACTCAGCTATCACTTGGGTTGAGTGCATCGCATCTTCTTTTGTGGCTGATTAGTCCGATGGCGGCGCGACAAATTTTGCCGCATCTATCGCACACGAAAGAGGGATCCGGTGGAAGCACTTCCCTGTTACGAAGCTTTTTCAGCTTTATTTTGTCCAACCATGTTCTGTCATATTTGGACATGCCGGTGGTGATATGATGACGCCATAAGGGTCTCGTGCTGGCGCAAGCTTCCCAGTCAGAAGTGCGCAAGCCGAAGCTCTCCAACTTAAACCTTAGCATCGGGCGCCCTACAGGTCTCTTGATATTAGCAATCTGACTGAGCATGACTTTCCCATGGAGGAAGGAAATATATGGAGACGACGCAAGAGACCTTCACCACGCATTGAAGTGAAGCAGGGTGGTGGAGGAGTGGGGGGCATGGCCGGAGTGGAGGGAGCATGGCCGCTTCCATACAGACACGGGGAATATGTACAAAACCTCAAGGGGACTCTAGGATAAAGGTGACGCCGCAATCTGGTGATGGATTATTATGTAACTCGATATGACAAATAAAAAATGAAGAATAAAATTTTTTCTATATCTTGCTTAGTTTTCGGGATATACTGGGAACATCGCAATTGTTTGGAAGCGCAATATCGCCGCTGCCGCCACTGCGCATGCGCGAGCCTGCTTCACGAATTTAACGTCACTTCTCCTCCATATATTTCCTTCCTCCATGTACTTTCCGTGGTAGTCTCTCAGGGTCCATTCTATAGACGTGGCCAAGCCAGCGGAGTCGTCCTTGTTTTAGGGTGGCAGTAATACTGTGACACTTCGCGGTAGACAGAACACTCTCATTGCTCATGTTATCCTGCCACGGGACTCCAAGTACTGTCCGCAGACAGCGCATATGGAAAGCGTTCAGCTGTCTCTCTCGCCAGGCGTAAGTGGATGTATACCTATTGAGAAGTCAATTAGTAGTCAGTGTCGGTTTCATCGTCCACGTTAAGGTGGTGTGCCGCTGTGTGTGCGGTCGGGGGTTCGATCCCACCGACCGACATTTTTGTTTTTCGTATTTCGTTCTCATTGTTATTCACTTTTGCCGCATTACAAATTTGCTTCAAAAAAATTTGTAATTCTGCAAAAGCGAATATCAGTAAGGAAAAAAAAAAATACAATACATTAGCACTCGGTGCGATGGAACCCGGGACCAGCCATAACGCGCATCGCAAAAACTGACATTAATAGCGAACAGTCTTCTCTATAAGTATACATCATTCAGTTACAGTTACCTCTAAATTTGTCCACATTATATCACGAAATACAGTTTTCTGAAGGTGGTGTTTTTCTATCCTAAACTTTGATACCTAAAGCGATGCAAGGGCATCTTGTTCTCATCTGGTAAAGGCATCGCGCTTTCTGAATCCGGTTCTGCATTTACATTATTTCACAGCGACTTGGCGATGGTTATATTGTCTTTTTTTTTTTTTTTTTTGTAACTGCTTTACGTCTCTTTTTAACAACGAGGTCTTTAGAGACGGGAAAGGATGGGGGGCAAGGAATGGGAAGGAATTCGGCCATGGCCTTTTGAAGGAAGCATACCGGCATTTGCCTGGAGTGATTTGGGGAAACCATCGAAAACCCAAATCTGGATGCCCGGACGGGGATTCGAACCGCCGTCCTCCCGAATGCGAGGCGAGAACGCTAACCGTTACACCGCCACGCTCGGTGGTTATATTGTCGTTGCGTGAAAGGTAGGAACTAACACAACCCTTTTATTAGAAAGTATAAGATTATTCAAGTAATTTCGAAATGCTAATAGCTATGTATTTTGTAACATGGGAAATTTACTTGTATCTGTAGATGCACCACTTTCAAAACAAAATTAACTAGTTTTTGAATGATTAGTTTATCGACTGGAATTAAGTAATTTTTAATCTTAACATACTACCATTTGGAAAACATTCAATATATTGCTAGCATTTTTTTTGGATCATACACTGGTTCAAACTAGTTACGACATTTTTTTTTATAATATAGTACCAAAATGGGGCTGTTTAAAACAAACACTTATGTAGTTAACTAGAAGAATTTCTATCTTCTGAGATTCTCTCCTGCAGCGATTTGCGCGCGGTGAAAAATTTATCTCTGTTGCACATGTCCACATACCAGTTTTTAAACAACTTGCTCTAGGCAAACTTCAAGTCTTACAACAACACGTGAAGATGGCGACCGAGTTTTGTGTCGCCGAAATATCGTGTATCAATAATCATATCACTCGGTTTGTCTCCAGAGAAACATTCATATATTTTTAGAAGGTTACATATTGTGCTCTCGATTAACGTATCTATCTCTAAATTGTCTACACTTAGCTACCTTATTCATCTCCCTTCTTTTATAAACAGGTACTAATGTTGCACTTTTTCTTTCATCTGGTATGCAGCAAGACTGTATAGTCAATTTAAATAACATTTTAAACTATTACCTATATTTGTAGTTATGGAATTGCTACGACTTTAATACGTCTGTAGCAACATTAGCTGCAACAGGCCGCCGATGATCTGTTAGCTTTCATGTTAACATCATAAAATCCTCGAAACTATTTATAATTCCTTAGTCCGTTCATTTCTCCTTATTTGGAGAAATCCCTTATCTGACTATTGCCCTTCAATTCCTCTACAACTGTCCCTAACGACATTAGTAAATGATTTGCTTCAGCAAAATTGTTTAAATAACTTCACTACCCCCATAATTTTGTAACTCATAGAATTTTACTGTCGTATATTCAGTGTCCCTCGTTTAGCTTTAAGATCATTTGTAATCTTATGTCTCTAACTTACTAAAATTTCTCTCCCTATTAACTTGCTATTATAATATGTGGGCCCTGTAATTTTCTTTATTTTCTGTAAATATTTCTTCCCCTGTTATTATTACCTATATATTCTCTCTTCCTCTACTCTTCTCTGTACTATTCCCTTCCACTTACTGAACGTTTACTTCATATATATCTTCAACACCAGATCACCCGTCTTTCAATAATTATACCTATAACATCCCACAAAAGAGTCAACAAGTTCCTGAATCGTCTTATATCACTCATTCCTTCTGTAACCTGAGATCCTAGTTCCTTAGTTAAATACCACCAGTGTCTCGTGTTTCCCTCCCTACAGTCGTGTTCAGGAAAGTGACGAATTTTGACGATTCCTTCAGAATTCAGCGTCTTCTGGCTGCTATGCGATGGATGACAGCTTACAAAGAATCCGTTAGTTCACGAGTGCAAAGGAAACAGTCTAGTTAATGATGTGGTTGGTTCCTTGAAGAATTTTTGCACAAGACTGGGGAGAAATATGAAATGGGTCATGCATACTATTTCTATCGTAGGTAGATCTATTTCTGGGCCGCAGTTTATAGGTCAATAGTTGAATAATTCTTAGCCATATAAGAGGAGAACTCTAGTACGTCAACATTTGGATTATTGCTGCCACGTTTGGGATCCATATCGCTACGGATTGATTGGCGATTTTGAGAAAGTACAGAGGTAAGCTGCTCGACTTGTGACTTGTATCCACAGTCCTGCGTCACAGAATTGACACAAAGATCGGGCTGTGATAGTCTGGCAGACCGATTAAGTACGTTTCTCCTTAATTTAAATCTAATACGCAAACAAAACCTTTCATTTACGAGTGCGATGAAATACCTTGTCCACCAACCAATGTGAGTCGCAGCAACACGAGAGTCATTATAGAAATATGATGTTATTTATTTTTGTTTGTAATTCGGAATTAAAAAACACTGAGTAGAAAAGTTTAGATACATAGCACTGTCACTCACAATATTGTGGATTATAGAAGATAGATGTACATATAGACGTCTCATTGTATTTAGATGGATGAAGTTTATTACATCACTTGTACCTGGAAATGACGATGTGATACCTGCATTGCCGCAGGGCCGGCGCCAGGAATTTCGGGCCCGGGGTAAAATGGGCACCTTTTTTCTTTAGCTCTACAAATTAGCCAGGCGACAATAGGCGGATTCTTGGCTTCGAAGCCTGGGGCCCCAGCAACCGCTGATCACGGCCCCCCATCAGCCGCCGAGCGCGGGTACGTTTGACCCCTTAGCACCCCCCCCCCCGCGCCCCTAACGCCAGCCCTGCATTGCAGCATCTGTGGCAATAAGTGATCAAACTTAACCTCACCATGCACTAAAATTACTTATACGATATATCAATGCCAAGTAGCTCAACGGGCCTGGTTGGTGAAGGATAAAGATCTGGCCTCACATTCGGGAGATCGGAGGTTCTAATCCCTGTTTGGTCACCCAGATTTCGGCTTTCATAGTTTTCACAAATCACTACAGCCCAGTTGAATGTTGGAATAGTACCATGTAAAGGTCATGGCCAAATACCTTCCCGTCCTTTGCGAGCTTCGGCCTCCTGGGAATCTCCCCTCTCCCCATGTAGCACGACGTGGCTTTTGCCTCTAACCCCTCTTCCCCCCCATATAGCTCATAGATTTTTTTACCAATTGATTGTAGAAGACATTTTGTATTGTTTTCTCTTGTCATACAATAGTAAATTGCATATGGAGATAATTTAATCGCGGAAATAAATATTCAGAAGACGCCGTGTGTTCTGTACTTCCTTTTAACTGTGACATATAATGTGAATGGAAAGCTACATGTCCCGGCTCGGAATCTCCCTCCCCCTACAGCGAGAATGTAGTTTATGGACGCTCCATTACCCGTCTCTCATGACCTCAATGTTAACGAGGGGTAAGTCTATAAGCAAAAAGAGACTCAAAGCCATACCTCAAAAATCTTTCTTTCCAGTTTAAAGAGGTCTGTTGGATTTGTTGTTAGGTTAGAGATTTTTAATAATCTTCTGTGGTATGCTTCAGAGATGGGGAAGCTGACGGTTTCGGAGTCGTTACGAAGTAATCTCGCAAGTTGTCTAGGGCCGCATTTAGGCATAGGTTACCTAGGCTGTAGCCTAGGATCCCGCAACACATCCTATTATATAAAACGCTAATCTGGAGTCTGGGTACGTCGTCTATAGCTACTGCAGCTATTGGCTAGAGAACGGTCACGTGTCAGCCTTCACTCGCCAATCAACAGCCACCATATTATATTCGTACCATCATCTTGATTTTCGTTTATTTATAGCTAGATGCAGAAATTCATGCAAGGAGAAGGGGATTCAATATTTACGCTGTTTTATCTGTATCAGTTAAATGCAGAAATTCATGTAAGGGGAAGGGGATGCAATATTAACGCCATTTTATCTGTGTCAGTTACAAGGACTATGTTAAACTATAACCTAAGAAATTTTTTGGCAGATGGTAAGAAACTATGATGTTTATTAAAAACTTGGAGAAACGTAATGCAATATGTATTAGTCAAATAAATAACACTTATCCGCTTTCAAAATTATAGTCTCCATCATCTAAAGTGAAATGCATTTATTTATTTTAAAATCCTAACCAAATACTCCGATAATCTAACCAGAGTAACGTATTCATATAACGAAAGATATCATTAAAGATGACTTATTCATTTCTCCTTATAAGCTATTCCATAGTAAATTCCTACTACCATTAGTTTTTGATACATGTGTTAGCTTTAAAATGAGATTTAAGATAATCTTTTTATCAGATTTAAATCGTGAAAGATATGACTATTTCTGTAGAAGCGATGTGACACTCGCAATTCAACAACGATATTAGAATTACTGAGAGCAGGGAAAAAATTAATGCAAGGGAATTATATGTCACAAAGTTACAATTAGTACATTCGTTTAAATTTACATACTGATTTTTATTTATCTACGACAGCCAAATGTATAAATTAATGCAAGGAGAAGGTTTTTCAATATTTACGTTATTTTATCTGCATCAGTTGTAAGCACTATGTTAAACATGGAGGAAGGAAATATATGGAGGAGAAGTGACGTTAAATCTGTGAAGCAGGCTCTAAACTCTCGCGCATGCGCAGTGGCGATATTGCGCTTCCAAACAAATGCGATGTTCACATGCTGTTAGAAGTTTATTTATTACGGTTTATTTCCTTTTTGCATCTTTTAGTGAACACTTTCGTTAGTGGTATTTGTTCACGTTTATCCGTTTTTGATATTATACTTTCTGTCATTTAAAGTAAAATCAAGTAAAGTAAATAAATCGTGATTACTGGAGATTGCGATTACGCCAGAATTGCCATGGTAAAACGCAAGAATCTTCTAGAAATATTTTCCGTAGTACATTTAACTGTACTATGCCGGTCCAGGCTGTAATACAACCTAATTCCTGCTCTTACAGGCTGTATTACAACGGAATTACTGCTTGAAAATAATGTCTTGCGATTGACTACAGCAGTATAATGACGCCATTACTGAATGTTATTTTGGCGGAATCGCGATATCCAAACTTTTCCTGAATAAATTCCTACAACCATCATAGGTGATGCCCATCATTATTCATATGAGGGTAATAGTAGCCATGATTTTCGAATGCAATATTAGTGGAGGTTGTGCTTAAATTGACCAGAATCGCAGCTGACACATTTTGTTACAGCATAATTCACTCTGAAATGAGTTTTACAAACCAATTAAACTGCTTTCATAAGCGCCATTCTACTAAAAGTAGGCCTATTCATTAATGCGGGTGAAAGTAGTTCCATATTTAACGTGCTGAATTGTGCCTGGACCAGGAATAAAACTGGTATTACATGGATAGCAAAAGTTTTTGGGAATCCTAATTTGATTTAATTTTATTGGTTCTTTACTTCCGGCGTCATTAATTCAGTAGAAGTTACTACTGTATGGCTATGTGAACTGCAAATGAAATATGTAGAACATTGCATAATCAAGGCAATTAGCATTATGTAATATCAATTCTGTATAATTAACCAACTGTAAAAAAGTGAGTTGCCAGGATATTGCATTCAAACCGTCATTTTTGACGGGCTCGAAGCTAGTGCAAATATAAAAATATATTAGTCGCTGTCATCTTGTCGACATGAGTATTTGAATAATCAGTATTGTCTTTTTAATCTTTCTCTATTGCGTGCTTTGGTGACGTTTATCATCTGTTACCGTTTGCTTCATCTTAATAAATAGGCCTCCTGATTCATGTTGTTACTAAAACTTTTGAGTTTGTTAATCCGCAGACTTTTGCTGAGGGTGTTTGCTTGCAACAACACCGCTGAAATAGGCAGCGCCTTATCTGTCGACCATCAGTCAACAAATTGAATGTGTGAGCATCACGTAATAACATCGTTCACTTCAGTCACGGAAACGATACAGAAAGCACGTTATGAACTTTCGATTCTTCAGTAAGTTATTCTAGAATATTTTTACCATTATTACATTACTCAACATTTTGCATTAAAAGACAATTTTAAGTAATCGACATTACTATATACAGGCCTAGTGGCGGATCCAGGGGGGGGGGGGGCTAGGTGGCTGAAGTCCCCTCCCAAAAGCACCAAGGTCATCCCTGACGACACCGATTTTGGGATTTTTTTTTTTTTTTTTTTTTTTTTTTTTTTTTTTGTAAGGGCGGCATTCTGGAAAAATGTGAGATTTCTCTCCTTGCGCTAGTCAACCCCCCCCCCAAACCAAACAAGCCAAATCCTAGCCCCCCCCCCCAAACCAAAATCCTGGATCCGCCACTGTACTGGTCCACACCACGGTTATAGTCTAGGGGCTAGGAATTGCAATCCAGCAATCCGAAGTCCCACGGCATCCCGCATCGTTAGACAGTCTGGCGGATCCCGCACAAAAATATGCGGATCCGCAATCCGCAAAATCCGGCGAAAACGCGTGTCGGTCTGCGTGACTCGCTGCCCCGTCGTTGTTTTCCGGCCCCACTCGGTCTCTATCGGAAATAATTCAATGTTTGCCAGTACCCCTGTCAACCTTCGTCATTCGTAAGTAAATACACTTTTACGTATTCATTAAAACTCACAATTGTTTTGAGAACACATTTCTATAAATTGAGTTATGTTGCGTCTTTAGTACGATTTTCTAAATATGTAATAAGTAATTTTTATGTGTCGCACACGTTATGTGAACTTCACAATTAAAGCTTTTTATTCACAGTTTCATTAATCACACTTTATGTATTTGCAGATAAATTGTGACAATTTCCTGTATTTGAAGATGAAAATTTGATAATTCGTAGATACGAAACTAATGCTATCGTAATTTTCATGATCGCATACCTATTTGTTTAGCAGCTATCAAACTTATTGTTTGGGCCGTCGACTCAGTGCACTGAAACACATGTTCTTTGACGAAAGCCGCCTGCTTACATGTGCCGCTCTGGCTTTCGATTAATCCCTCTTGGGATGATTTACCATCATACAATATTTTGGAGTGAAAAGCATCTGTCGTTTCAACTCCTTATTATTATTTCGAGTAAAGGCAAAAAAAGATATAATTAAGTCTTCACGGCTGTATCGCCCAGTTGTGTTGTATAAACACCATACTTCAACAGCTGCCTCCGCCGTCTTCCTCAAGTGTCAAACCGAGCGTGGTGGTGTAACGGATAGCGTTCTGTCCTCGCATTCGGGAGAACGGTGGTTCGAATCCCCGTCCGGGCATCCAGATTTGGGTTTTCCATGGTTTCCCCAAATCACTCCAGGCAAATGCCGGGATGCTTCCTTCAAAAGGCCACTCCTTTCCCGTCTCTAAAGACCTCGATGTTAAAAAGAGACGTAAAGCAGTTAAAAAAAAGTGTCAAATTTCGTATTTTTACAACGAAATCCGTCAGGACTTCACTGCTGTCATACGCCAAGAAAGTCTCCTTTCTTACCAAAAAATAAATAAATAAAAATTAAAAAATAATTTTAAAAACGCGGTAACTTGGCCATTATGCTCACTATGTATTAGACTGATGTAATGTATTGTAAGGCACATAATATGACCTAAGACTGAATGTATTCCATTTTTGATTATTTATTAAAAAAATTGGTTCCAATATAAAAACAAAAATGTAAAACCTTGAAATATACTTAAGACATACTAAAAAATTTAACATTGTTAACTGTTAATTTTTATCATTTAACATTTATTCATTAATTTAATTAAAAGATGTTTATTATTTATTTTATTAACGCTTTAAATATGTTTTAAATATACGCATCAAAGGACTTTTGGCGCCAATCTCACTGGATCTCGCGAGATTGGTGCAAATCCCGCGGGACTGAAAACACTCTGGGATTACAATCCTTACTAGGATCGTAAAGAGCCCGCGACACAGAGATAGCCTAGAGGCCCACAGACTATAAATACGGACTTGAAGCTGTCGAAGAACAAAGTTCAGCTTTCTGGGTTCCGCTGGTCTTGTAAATTTTATCGCATTTTCTAGCTGGCTGTATATTCCTGCGTGATGTCTCATCTTCCCTTGGGGAATCCATAAATTATGTCGCTTGTTAAAATAGTGGAGGATCCCTAATATCTAGCATGGCGTGACAATGGAGGGTACCATTAGCTTACGCCACATTGGAAGTGAGATTTTTTATCTAGTTCTAAATTTGAAATGGCAAATTGTGTGATTTACCAACTCGGGACGTGACATTCCCTGTCCCTTTAAGATTTCCTTAATAATTAATTTGGTGAATTCCGACACGGTCACCTATCACCGTCTCACTAACTACACATTTCACAAACAAACAAAAATATACTTATCATAAATAGACACATTTCGCAGGCAGGTAACAATAGTCCATTAGTACTATTAGGGGGAGGCCACCAACTGTAAAATTCCAA
This sequence comes from Vandiemenella viatica, assembly GCA_031002005.1. Lineage (NCBI taxonomy): Eukaryota > Metazoa > Arthropoda > Insecta > Orthoptera > Morabidae > Vandiemenella > Vandiemenella viatica. The sequence continues at coordinate 1,355,256 of JARYHS010001113.1, forward strand.
TTAGATTCATACTGTGTGTAATGAAAGCTCATGCCCAGAATTGTAATGTGGCAAAGAAGTAACATTCGCTTATTTACTATTTTAGAGAAAATCGGCATTGAAATATTCCGTTGTGTTCAAATGCTTTCTACTTCAGGAAACTGTCAATGGACTCGTGGCGCAATGAGCAAGCTCTCTGCTTTATAAGCCTGTAGTCGCTGGAACAAATCTTGATCGAACAATTTTTTTTATTATTTACGATTAGTTGTTTCAGCGTGATGAAAAGTTACCAGTGTGCACTATGAAGGTCATCCCACCAAAGTGCTCTCGTCCAGCTATGTGATATATATTTACCGGCAGATAAAAAATCTAATCAATCGCCTTGAAAATTGTGTTTATTTAATCGAGCAATAGCCTGAGATCAGTTCCAGAGAAGAGTGTATAAAAATCCAATCGATCGTCCACCACCAGTTGTCATCTCCGATTTTTTCTGCTAATATAAGATACTGTGGTTTTATCACCCCTAACAGGCAATTGAATTTAAAAAAAATTAAATTGGTGTGTTTCCCAAAAGATACTTTAAAAAACAATTGTTCTTGTGAGTAAGCATTGTTTATCGGATGTACCGTACTAGACGTTTCATGTTTTTGTGGTAACTAATCAATCTGGTTTGTATGACACTGCGGATACAAGAGTAAATTATCTGTATATATATATATTTATATATATATATATATATATATATATATATAGAAAACTGTTCAATAAATTCTACCCACTTGAATGATATGTGTGAGATTGTGTTTTATTTCAAATGTTATTTGCATCAAAGAACTATAATAACTTTAATTTAATTGCAATGGAGCACCCACTACAGTGGAAATTTCCTTACACACCTATCTCCCACCCCCCCTTTTTCCTGCTCCTCGTATATTTGGCCTCTATAAATTTCAACTTTAAATTCTTTCAACGATTTTGGTAAATTATTCATTTCTCTTAGTAACTTATTCCAAACCCTGACACATTTACTTAAAAAAAAAAATGAAAGTCATCCTACACCATTTGCGCTTGAAATCGAGTGTCAGCTTGTCTTCATGGTCATCTTTTCCCTTCCATGCATTAATTTTCATTCTTACACCAATATCTTTCCATGCCTAATCACCAATGTATACCCTGTACACTCCAAGAACCCTCTTCACCATCCTCCTGTCTTCCAATGTTGTTTGTCTTGCATACAATATAATGAAATTCAAAGGTGTCATTTTTCAACAGCAAATCGCATTTAAAAACTGATAATGAATGTTATGTAATCAATTTGCTACAGAAAAAAAATAGTGTAGAGGTCGTATGCTGTTCCCCTTGCAAGAAAGAATTTTGCAGCTAGTAATCATAAATCAACAGAAAGCTACATATAAATTTAAACGAATGTCACATTCGAATTTTATATATCTCTGCCTTCCTTGATAATTTGTATCCGTGAAACACAACAGATAATTGCATTTTAGCAGACATCACAGTTGCACATTCATTTAAAAATATAAATGCAAATAAAATAAAACTCTTATTATTTATTTAAAATTTCTTCTAACAAAAAAATTGCAAGTAAAGACAGTGCAGTTATTCATTTGAAATTTCCTGGTTAACCACGAAGCGCTGTGATACCAATTAGTATAAGTAACCTTTGAGCTCTATTCAGACTCACAGTGTTGTGAAGCCATTTATTAAATTGTGTTGGGTTTATGTTTGGCATTACCTATCATTTCACTAATTGAGACCCCATCTTTTATTGTTTTATCAGCTTCAAATACTTATGAAGTATTTAAGATTTTTTAGACAATATAAACTGATGGGGAATTACCAAATGTGACTTATATGGTCAAATTAGATTAAACTCATAGGAGCAAAATATTTCTTTACTGTCTGGTTAGAAGTACTATTTATTTCAAAGATGATAAAGCATATCTTGATTAACAAATTTAACACAATCAATGACACCTTTTGAAAAAATTTACTGTGAAAAATGGTGCCAAGAAAAAATGTACGTATAGTTGAGAACCTGTGAAAACTTATCTTACTATCTAAATTGCAATATGTGTCAAACAACAATATACTGATAAATTTATAAATTAAATCCAAAAAGGATTGTCAAAATGCCAGGATTTAGAATAGAAAATATAGAATATTAGTTATCTTTGAATTTATAAATGCAAGTAAGGAGGTATTACAGTACCAACAAATCAATACATGTTATCCACACAGGAATATTCATTGGGACAACAGAAAATTGATGTATTGGATACTAACTTTTGGTAGACATCATCTTAAAAACTGTTAGAATAGTCAATTACCCATTATATGGTTAACAAAAAAAAAATCATTTATCAAAAGAATAACTCAAAAACATTATTTATAGACAAACAGTTAACGTGAATAAAAGAAAATACATTGCCTTGCAATGCAACTACTGAGCTAATACCTTAATACAAAGAATTACCACCTGACTTCACAGAAATATCTCACATTACTTCATAGTGAAAAAACCAGATTTTCTCAAACAGATTGATACATCTTTATAATTACAATATAATAATTTGATATAACAGTAACATATACCACAACATGTTAAAAGATGACAATCATTACAATTTTGTAAACAAAATTACTGGTATAGGAGAATATTCTGTTATAAATATAAAAATAGGATACTTAAGTTTGAATAAAAAACATGGTAAATACCATGTATTTTATGATGCTTTTTCACGGTACAAGATATTGTAAATATTTTTCACATAGCTTACAGGAAAATATTAGAATATTCATTAATAGTCTTCCAAATTATAAACATTTTACATTTACTTCACAGAGAAATAAGCTTTCATCTGTAACAAAAATAAACAAGTATCAATTATTTGAGCACATAAAAACGTTAACATTCTACAATATTCAATCAAACACTTCATACCTAAAAAGTCATAAGCTGTTTCTTTTTTCTCATAGCTTCTAATATATCAAAATTCCTTAACAACATTCCATAAAATTAATTCTTAGTTCTTAGGTGGAAATGGGGATAAAAACTTAACATATGATTTTTTTCTTTTCTTTTCAGGAATTCTGTATAAACTAATTTTTTATACTTTACAAGGCACTGGTAATTAAACTTTATGGATTCTATTAAGCTGATTAAAAGCTGCAATCTGTTTAAAGGGTTTTCCAAACAGTTAATATAGAAACATGTGTTCAGCAATATAAATTCTTTCATATAGTTCAACAATTTCCCTGCAATGTAAATAGATGTAACAGTAAATTGTAACACAAAAAATTACTATACAGTAAATAATCATTTCAACCCTATGGGTAGAAAATAACATTGTGACAAAAAATGCAAAAATAGGATCTAAGTGTGAAGTAGATTTCTAACACCACTCCCTTTACAGAGAATATTTATTAAATAGAATTAATTGTATTATACTTTTAGTTGTGCCAGAAAGTGCATTTTTTTCCAATCTTCACACGGAAAAGCTGTAAAAAAACTTCCCCATTAACAGAAATGGATCTTGGCCCATTGGAATAGTTCAATAACGTTAAAAAACTGAAGGTTGTAGGGTCAATTTTCTAAATACTTTATACCAAAAGCAGCATTCAGCCGCATGATTTCCTTGATGGTTTTAAGATATCAAAAATACAGATAGAAAACTCCACAAAATTTATATAAAAGCATAATTCATCCACCTCTGTTCATCGGTGGATTTTTGAACACTCGCCTGATTTCAGCGGTAGTTGACAGTTCGTCTGTATGAATTTTTTGTTTTGAGCCTTGACTATATTAAGGAATTGTGTCATATTCCACATGATAACATTAATGCACCCGTACAAATTCTTTTATGTCATTTAAGACCCCTAAGATGTTTAAATGATTCTTCACAAACTACACAAGATAATGATGTGCATCAGCCTGAATTTTCATATGTTCATTAAAAGTCACATACTGTTTAAAAGATATTCAACAAGCCACACATAGAAAATTGCATGCACCTGCATGTGAATGAAATCTTTAAAATCTCTTCAAAAGACTATAATTTTCAAAAGTCCTTCCACATATTTTACATAGAAATTGGTGTGCATCTTCAAGGATACTTTCATATGGCATTTTACACATTTCAGGAGGAAATGGAGGCACATATGTATGACATCTATCATCTTATTTAGGAGTTATAGACTTTTTACAGGACTTCTCACCTACTTTGCACAGTAAAGGGGGTGTAACTTTATGAATCATTTTATGTTGTTTGAGACCCAAGAATGTTTTAAAGAATTTTCCACACAATCCACACGGAATTTTGTGTTTACCTTTATGAACTTTTCCATGAGGTTTAAGACTCCAGACTGCTTATAGCACCTTACACATATTTCAGTTAGTAATGTGCTGAGACTATAATGCTTAGTAATTTCATGTTGTTCAAGAGACGAAGAGTTTTTAAAGGCTCTTTTACATATTTTACAAGGAAATGGACGTGGATCTGTACAAAATCTTTTATGTTCCTTAATACGAGACTGTTTATAGCATTTTCTGCATACTTTACATGGAAACGATCGTCCACTTCCATTAACTTTATCTAGTTTAAGACTCAAAGATTTTTTAAAGAATGATCGACACACTTGAGGTGCAGGTGCATCTGTATGACTCCTCTCATCTTGTTCAAGAGTCATACAGTGTTTCAATGATTTTACTTCTTCTTCACAAGGTAACGAGCGTGCATCTGCATGATCTATTTTACCCGTTTTAACATCCACAGAATGATTAAAGGATTTTCCACACACTTCACACATAGGTGAAACTGTAAGATCACTCTCATCTCGTTTATGAATTGCCGACTGCTTAAAGGATTGTTCAGCTTCTTCACTAGGTGAAGGTCTTGTACCTGAATGAATTATTTCATGTACTTTAAGATCCAGAGAATGTTTTACAGATTGTCCACATGCTTCAGATGAAGGTGCACCTCTATGCCTCTTCTCATCTTCTTTAAGAGTCACCGACTGCTTACAGAATTTTTTACCTACTTCAGGCTCTAATGGAAGAGTATCTGTGTGAAGTACTTCATGCTGTTTAAGACCAGAAGGCTTTCTAAACGCTTTTCCACATGTTTCACATCGAAATGGATGTGAATCTAAATGACTTCTTTCGTGTTTTTTAAGACGTGCTGACTTTTTATAGCATTTTCCACAAATTTCACATTGAAATCGACGTTTGGATGAATGAATATTTTCGTAATGCTTAAGAAACCCAAAAAATGTAAAGGATTTGCCACATATCTGGCATGGAAATTGCAACTCATTCCTATCAATTTGTTGGTTATCGGTGTAAGAGCAGGCTGGTTTCTCCTCTACAATGGTTCCTACAAGTTCAGGTATGATACACTCCTCCTTATAAGTGTGGATGATATTCAGACGGTTGTGATCACCCCTAGAAAATAAAATAAATTTATGTTGGCATATTATGATCACTTATAGTTAACAACAAATTGTAGTCACAAAAGCACTACACACTATAACCACACTAAAAGTGTAAATTTTTTAACTCACTTTACCGTTAATAGGCCATAAATGTTTAAATAACCTCTAATTACACAACAAGAGTAATAATATTGAAAATACCACACCATTAGAATACAATCAAATTTGGAGTCACAAACAAATGAATTACAGCCTTTTTTTTCAAAATAAAAATAAGTGAAGCTATTCTGGAAAACAAGTTGATTTTACATTTTTCATGCGAGGATAAGCATTAATTCAATTACATTATTGATGAAAATGGCAAGAACATATTTTAAATCTAAAAAGGCTTTCTTTTAATTATGGGGCAGTTAACTATTGCTTCTCGAAAGGGCTTAATAGCTTTGATAATAGTCACTATAAAATTTTTTTCACTAATTACCAATTCAAATTCAAAAAATACATGATATACAGTCTCATATAATTATGGAATAAAAATTAAAAATAAAAGCAAAAAAGGTTTTTACTGTCATATGGTATTACAAAATGAGAAAAAAATAATATATAAAAAAGTAGTTCAAAATTCTATTATTATTATTTTTTTTTTTTTTTGTGTTACAGCACACACTAAGCCGAAGCTAAAAACTGCATCACAGTTTACCCTCATTATAGTTTACTAATTAGGTGGCTCAAAAATTAACCTACACGAATGATAAAATCATCTCTCACCCACTACTAAATATTAACACTTAATACCAAATTAACATACAGATGACAACATTTACATCACAGTATAACAACATTCTTCTCTTGCCCACCGAGCGTGGCGGTGTAACGGTTAGCGTTCTCGCCTCGCATTCGGGAGGACGGTGGTTTGAATCCCCGTCCGGGCATCCAGATTTGGGTTTTCCATGGTTTCCCAAATCACTCCAGGCAAATGCCGGGATGCTTCCTTCAAATGGCCATGGCCGAATTCCTTCCAATTCTTTGCCCCGATCCTTGCCCCCCATCCTTTCCCGTCTCTAAAGACCTCGTTGTTGAGAGACGTAAAGCAGTAATAAAAAAAAAAAAAAAATTCTCTTGCCTATTGCTTTATGCCTTATTGATGTCAAGGCAGGATGTGATAGGGGGCAAGAAACAGGAAGGAATTCAGCCACAACCTATTCCAATTATTTTCCCAGATTTGGGGAAACCATAGAAAACCCAAATCTAGACGGCCAGATAGAGATTCGAACCACATCCTCCCTAATGAAAACCCACAGTATTACTGTTCACCCACCACATTTTATAGTATACCAACTAGTGACAGACTCTTGCCATAACCTGCCAAATCATAAAATGAATCAGACAATGTGAAATTTTTGGAAACACTGGGGTATCTGCAATAATATTCAAATATTGAAGGAAACATTTAGTTTCGAATGTGGTATCTTGTATCAATTTTACTCTAAGGAAAAATGATTGTACGTCCCAGTCTATGTCTCCTACAACATTGACATATATCATAACACTGTTATAATAACCAAATTAGTTACTTTTTAAAACTTATTTCACTGAGCTTCATTTTTTCAGACCTTCTAATTACACCCATCTCACAACACCAACCTATTTCACCTAAAACCATTTTTGCTTTATATGCTGTTTTTATATGTCATGATTCACTAAGATAAGTACCATTACTCCGTCTTCGAATGACTGAACACCCAACCTTACTACAGCCGCAGTCTTCACTGAGGGCAGTGATCACCAGGATGTTCTACATCCACATGCATCCTCTGCAATTCACAAATATTCTGTGTGGCAGAGGGTGGTAAGCACCAATCCTAATTCTGTGCATTCCAATCCCAGAAAGAAAGAAAGAAAGTATACATAAAAAGCAGCAATACCGCATCTTATTACTCTAATCTTATCCCTCCGGTCATTGCGACCTAGGTAGGTTGGCGGAAGAAGTGTATCATTGCACTCATAAATTAAAGATTTTGATATATTCTCCAATAAATTGAAATGAAAATGACGGTGTCTGTCTGCCAAATAATCCAAGCCCAGTATATGTATCAGTTCTGTGACACTTTAATAAGGACTGTAACTAGCAGTCATGAATCGAGCGGCTTTCTTCTGTACTTTCTCTAACGTGTCAATCAATCCCTTGCGATGTGGGTCCCAAACTCCACAACAGTAATCCAAATGCGGACTCAATAGTGTTTTGTATGCTATTTTCTTTGTATGAGCATTAAAACTTCTCAAAATACGACCTATGAATTGTCATCTAGAATTGAATTTGCCTACAAAAGAAGTTATGTGCAAGTAACATTTCATGTTGCTTTGAACTATTATGGCTCGATACTTCAGGGAATCAACCATATCAACAACTGAATTGTACTTTTGAAGAAACAAATTCCTTTTGTCACTTATTTACATTCTTTGCACTTTTTGCAGTTAAGTGCTTGCTGCAATTTATGGTGACATTCTGAAATAACAGCCAGGTTGTGCTGAATTTCTAAGCAATCGTCAGAGCATGTTACTTCCCTAAAGCCACGTGTATCATCACCAAACAATTGCAGCCTGCAATTAAGGCTGTCACCAAGATTGTTTATAAAAATTAGGAAAAGAAGTGGTCCAATTACACTTCTTTGAGGAATGCTGGAAGTAACATCTGGCTTAGAAGAGGCTTCCCCGTCAGCAATGAAATACTGTGACTGACCAGTTAGAAAATCGCTTACACATTCACAAATCTGATCACATATACTGTATGCTCACATCTTCGCTAAAAGTCAGTTGTATGGTACAGTCAATACCTTTCTGAAAATCTATGAAAATTGTATCAACTTGTGAACCTGTGTCGATAACTTTCATAACGTCATGAAAAAAATAGGGCCAGTTGTGTTTCACACGATCTGTTCTTCCAAAATCTGTGTTGGTACGGGATAAGAAACTCTTTTTCATCTATAAACTTCATAATGTTAGAGCATCTAAAATGCTCCAGAATTCTACAGCAATCAGATGTTAGAGATATTGGTCAATAATTCCTAGGGGCTCTCTGACCTCATTTCTTGAAAACAGGAATGACCAGCGAAAATGAAATTCTATAACATGATGGCTGTACTGACTCTGCTGTATGGAAGTGAATCTGGCATAACTAAAGAAAGAGATTAAAGTAAAATTTTTGTGGAGAAATGAGATTTCTTAGGAAGGTGAAAGGTTGTACCATACAAGAAATTTGGTAAGGATTTGATATGTACAATATAATACAGAGAATCATGGCTAAGCTGAATATTGAAAGAAAGTATAAAGAAAGGCTTCCACTTCTAGCAAAGCAGTACAAACCAGTGGGAAGCAGACACGTTGGTAGACCTCGGAAGACACTGTACAAAAGTAAAAAGTGGAGACGAAACAGGCATTAATGCATAATCCATGAAGTGAAAAAAAAATACATTCAGGATATCAGTCAGGACCAGATCAGATTCCTGCAGTATTAATATTCAAGATCTCTTCCAGCAGAACAGCACTAAGATACTCACGTGGGAGTTTCCTCCCTAGTACTTAATGGACAACAAACTAAGTTTACCATATAGGAAATTCTTGTTGTTCGGCTATGAAGACAAACCCTAAGCATCATCAGCAATAGAATAGCTAGAGAGCCATCAATAGTACAGTGACAACCTCTACATGCTTACCTCTGAAGCCCCATTAATTGGTATAATTTTCGTTATATTTACCCTACCCATTACCAATATTTGTTCTTCATGAGGGTGAGAAGATTCAGCAAAAATATTATTATTGTTTTCAAGTGACACAATTAGCTCACCAAAATTCAAATTACCCCGACCGAACGTGGCGAGAAAGTAACAAGAGGTAACAATATGGTATCACATTAGGGTGAATGCGAGTTCAAATCCCCATCCATGTACCCAGGTTTTATTTTTTCCATGGTATCCCAAATCACTAAAGGCAAAAATCTGGGGTTCTTCCTACAAAATGTCATGGTCGATTTCCTTTTTCCATTCTTTTCCCCAGTCTTATCCTCCTTCTAATAATCTCAGCGTCAACAAGCTATAAAGCAACAAGCAAAAAAAAAAAAAAAAAAAACAAACTCCTACAAAAAAATTAAATTATCCACTTCAACCAAAACTATTAACACATCTCAACCATTTATGGCAAAAATTTAAGTATATAATAATCAAACTTGGATCAGGCATTTAAAGAAAAATTGCAGCATTTATCTGCATTCAAACTGGAGGGTATCTATTAATACAATAAGCAAACTGTCACGTATGACGTCACCTGTCGTGGCATGACATCACGCAATGATGTCACACTTTACGCCATTATTTTTGGTATGGACGTTATTTAATAACATTTCCAAGCATCCGCGAATAAATTAACTGACAGAACACTGAAATAAAAGTATAAATTGCGTTATAATTGACATATCAATCATTAGATGCTAATATTTACATAATATTCTTTTGATACATAGAAGTATTCTTTAAATTCTTTGTCCATAGGTATGTACAATAAAAACTTTGTATTTCGAGCATCAATGTGGTGAATGTTTTGATTAGATTGTTGTTACCTAGCGTGGATCAGAATTACAAATAGCATTTGACATTACAGTAGAGATTTGTTGTCATTTATTCGCCGGGAAAGCCTGCATTCGCATAGGAATAATTTAGTTTGTTTTTTCAAAATATTTTGAACTGTGTCCTATTATTGAAATTATTAAGTTGTCTGAATGGAAATAGTTGCACACTGGTCCCGATTTATGCATCCTACACTACACTTAAAACAAATATTACGTGGCATAATGTAAGTTTACAAGATTTATTTTAATTTCCTTTGCTTGCACTGTGTAATATTACTGAGCCTATTATTTCAGCAACTGTCTCACCCATCAAAATGTTTTAATATTGGTGTGAATCACGGATAACAAAAAGAAATGTGCAAAAACCCCTTGAAGAATTTTGATCAAATTTATATCGCTATCCATTATTGCCACTAAAAAGCGATACAGTTCATGTATTAGTATGCATGAGATTGAAGTATTGTTCTTCTGGTGACAAATTTATCATAGTACATTGTTAGGTTGAAATTCAACCTGCGCCCGGATGGAAACAAACCTTTTGCTACAATGCATGGCAAGAGGAATTACACTAAGACATGAATTGTCAGAACACTGAAACAAAAGTATATATCACATTTAAATTGGCCTATTAACAATCAGGTTTTTTTTTAATACTGAAATCATTACATGGTTCAAATGAAAGAAGTACAAATTGATTGTGAATATTATGAGGCATAGCGTAAGTTGTGAAGATTTCATTTTAGCATCCTTCATTTTAACTGGGGTCATTATTTCAGCTGATGTAAGCTCTTTCGGCCGTTAAAATATCAATCTTCATCACAGGTATTAAGAAAGAAGAGTCTAACAATCTGTGAAGATTTGGGATCAAGTTTATATCACAATGCTTGGTGACACTAATTGGGTAATATCTAGATCCCGATACCGCTGCAACCACTTATCGCCTCACGATGTCAACACTTCCGGATGGCGAGAGTATGACGTCACTACGATGCTGAATGTGAGGTATACGTTCCGCAAGCAGCTTTAAATGTCACTAACGGAGCCTTCCACGGAAAATAGTCCATCACTAATACGTCTTATATCAAGAAAACGTTAATTTTGCACCAGTAGTACAGGAGTAAATTCATTTGCGATGAGGTTTTGATGCAGCCTGGACCACACTGAAACGTAACTATCAAACACCTTATTGCGGATACCTTATGTCGTATCTATCGTTGTTTACATCTTAATGCAGCCTGGACCATAGTGAAACATAATCGTCGCACATGATATTGCTGAAACCCAACTTCCAAATCGTATCTATCATTGTTAGTATGGTCCAGGCTGCGTTTCAACCTAAACGCAAACGGTTATTGACGAGATATTGTTTTATAAATATTTTATTTTGTATGAATGATTTTAATAGCAATTTCAGCCACGCGAGGAAATATAGAAGAACGGAATCAAATACAAATCAAAGGAATTGTGACTAATAACATTAACGCTAATGAACGATATCAGTTTGGAATGTTGTACCTATTATAATAATATTAGTAATTTTGCAAGTAATAATTTTCTTTAACTTTTGTAATCACTAAATTTTTATCATTATTATTAGTATTGGTTACGTTCTATGGCCTAACGTGAATTTCTCAAATCGATCGAAGGCCAAACACGTCACACACGGAAACACAGTGACGTCATACTCTGTCCATCGGGAAGTGTTTACATCGGGAGGCGGTAAGTGGTTGCAGCGGTATCGCGATCTAGATATTACCCCATGTGACACAGGGATTGTATTAATTCGTGCGTGATTGAAGCTTTTCTTGATTAGGCTGAAATGCAACCTGGACCAAGTTGGCTACAGAACAAGGGACGATAAATTACAATGAACTTTATTTTATAACAATCCTATTTAGCTAAGCAACTGCAAATAAATAAATTACTATAACACTCCGTTAAACCCATCATTTTTGATGGGCTTTAGGGCTAGTTTAATAATAAAATGAATTAATCATACCCATCAGTGACAGTGACTGTGTCCTCAAATTCAATATCCTCTTCTAATATCTGCAAAATAAAAAGAAATATGTAATACCGGTAAAGCACTGACGTATTACGAAAAGAAAATTCAATGAAAGTAATTAAAAAAAAAAAAACAAGAAACAAGAAAATTACCTTACAGATAGAAAACAATAGCCATTATTATATAGGCAAAGAAAATTGGCAACAGAAAGGACAGAGCCATTTTTCTTCTAAAAAAAAAAAAAAAAAAAAAATATCCTTTGATGGACTTTTCAAGATCATATGTATAAAAAGCATTTATTATCACAAAAAAAGGTGTAGCAAAATAATTTTTTGCTGTTAGCTGATCAGTGATGGATATTAGTGATCATTATTACCATGGAAACAGTGGAATAAGGTCGTAGGTGTACCTATTTGATGGTTTAATTTCCATATCATATTTTATTTAGATGCCACTTATGCTACTAAGCTCAAACAATGCATGAATTTAAAACATTATGTGAGGAAGTTGTATAAACTTAACACAAAATCACAAAAGCTCCAGTGGTGTAACAAATTAAGGTAATTATAAATGGAACAGCACGAGTAATCAGTATCACTTTGTTAATCAAATAATCAGAAACAAATACGGACATGAAATCACGGTACAGCACATAAAAATGAAATAGCATTCCGCTGACCAATATCAGTGCCTGTCACACCTATCAGGTACCGATGAATACATTGTCTATGAAGAAGATTTCTCTGAACCGCAATTTAAACGTTTCCAGACTTATTCTTCCCACCAACTTTGACAGTTTCAACAACGAATATACTAACAAACTTTATGTGATGAAACACGACATATTTAAAGGAATGGCGAAGATCAATCTATTTAAGGTTAATGAGTAGAATATGACATTCATGACTGCACAAATCCAACCACATAAGTTAAACATTTTGAAGCAATCATCAGCAGTCTGCAAGGAATGTCAATGCTGATACAGTCTATCAAGCAATAATTTAGTCTAAACCTTCGTAAAAGTAACAAACCTACCTCTTCTTTAACACACACAGAATTTGCTGATTCCATATCAGTTCCTCTTGACGAATTCTGAAAATAATTACCACTCCTACACTAAACAAACACACAGTGGTCAGCAAGGGCAACTAACATTTAACAAAGTTCGAATGTAGATGTTCCACGTTCAGATACTGTTGCCATTTTATATACTTTTATCAAATATTAATCACTGTTCCTTCACTCCACAGACGGTAATAGAATTTTACTCAAACCAAAAGTATCTTTGAATGAATGATGAAGTGTAGCTTATCCAAATCCAGTATTCACAAAATTTCTGGATGTGTTCATTTAAATCTTTCATCATATTAACACAACAACAAGAATAAAAAAGGATTAATATTAATTGATCCATAATTTAATTAAATTGCGATGTCACAGTGGATACTTCCTTACATACATATATTACTGTTTATCTTCTTATAGACTCCCAACAAACCTCGAGGCGGCGGTGACACACGAACAAGAGGTTGGAAGGGAACCAATTTCGGTCACAATTTGCAGGGAAATTATATGAGGATTCCAGTCTAACATCACAATTTTGCTAATTTCAGTTTACATTGTGATCGCATAACTACTAGTTGTAAAAGTTTGACAATGCCTTCTTTTCTATCAAATCAACAAAAAGTAGATATTGTTGTAATAATAACAGTTTGTACTGAGAGAAGTAGTAGGCGATATCGGATGAATTAATTGGTTTTATTAAGAAACTACTTAATTATCTCATTTCACCTTTTGAGAAGCCTACATCGAGACGATTTTAGAAATTTTCAGAGAATATATTCTGAAAGTTTTGCATAGATACTCCGTTTAGTAACCCCGAAAACAATTATACGCAACTTCGCAATTTTTTGCAAGTAGGCCTAGACAAAGCTAAGAAGATAATAATATTTATTTCACCTATTTCACCACAAATGCTTTCAGGCTATCTACAAATTTCTAAAATATTACATTAAGGAAGAATTTAACTTTCCAATTATAAAAGTAATTTTAAAAAAAAATATGCAAATAAAAAAGGGGTAAATGGATGACTGTGGGAATTGCAACCGGGGTTTTAGTTTCATCGCAATTAAAAATTAATTACCTAAAAAAAAAAAGATTGTAACTGTTACTTCCTGGTCCAATTCCTTGTAAATTTCGAGCAAAACTCGAAATCATTCTTCCACATTTTTCAGTTTATGTAGTTTTTGTTATTCATCCCACAATTGCGGGATATTCTCATAAATTTCTAAAATATTCTCTCGCACCTCTTGTCTTTACACATTTTTGACGAAAAACACGACTAATATTATTTTGGTACGAAACATATTCACTCACTATAAATGAATGTAATTTCTCTCGGCGTTGTTTATTTATAAAAGTTTCTCGGGCAACAAACCGAGTAATATTATTGTTAATACACAATATTTCGGCGACTTTATTCTCCGTCGCCATCTTCAGGTGCAGTTGTCAGTGTCTTGAAGTCTACCTTGAAGTCAGCCTTTAGCGTGTTGTTTGAAAACTGGCATGGCAACGACAGATGTTGTTCTGTTGCCTAGCAGCATCTCAGATGTCATTAGACGCCCGCGGAACACAAAAAGTAGAGCGTTGGTGACGAGCAGCCTCGATAACAGGATTCCATGCGTCACTTATCTGGAATCCACAATCCCTGTTAACCAAATCAGACGCGAGGCGAATTTCAAATGCTTCTTTGATGACGCTGTCCCAGAAGCCTCTCGCATGTGTCAGTACCTTAGTCGCTTCGAAATCAAAACCATGTCCTTCTGTCAAACTATGTTCTGCCACTGCGGATTTGTCTTTTTGCCCCAGGCGAACATGTCGGGCGTGTTCCAAACACCGTTGTTGTACGCACCGTATGGTCTGGCCGATGTATTTCTTCCCACATTCACACGGGATGCAGTAAACTCCGGGTGTACGAAGGGCAAGGTCATCTTTTGGAGAGCGCAAAATGTTTCTCAATTTCGGTGGTGTAGGAAAATGGTCTTAATGCCATTTCTTGCCAGGACTCTTCCGACCCTAGATGTTGTGGCGCCAGAGTACGGCAAGAAGGCTAATTTATCGTGTGGACCATTATCGTGTTCATTAGGCCTGCGTTTCACTTCCCGGAATGCCAACTGTATCTGATGTTCATTGTACCCATTCTTCCTGAAGGTATCACGTAGATGTTTTAACTCACTAGGAAGGCTGTCTTATCACATATTGCTCGCGCTCTGTGGACAAGAGTAGTTAGTACTGTCTTGCGCTGTGCCGGATGATGATAACTGTGCGCGTTTAGGTACAGGTCCGTGTGCGTTGGCTTCCTGTACACCGTGTGTCCCAAAGTTCCATCAGCTTTCTTTATAATCAGAATGTCCAAAAAGGGCAGGCGACCTTCCTTTTCAACCTCCATCGTGAATTGGATGTTTTTGTTGACACTGTTCAAGTGAAGGAGAAACTTATCTAGGTTGTCTCTACCATGGGGCCAAACAACAAATGTGTCATCCACGTACCGAAAGAAGGCACTAACTACTCTTGTCCACAGAGCGCGAGCAATATGTGATAAAGACAGCCTTCCTAGTGAGTTAAAACATCTACGTGATACCTTCAGGAAGAATGGGTACAATGAACATCAGATACAGTTGGCATTCCGGGAAGTGAAACGCAGGCCTAATGAACACGATAATGGTCCACACGATAAATTAGCCTTCTTGCCGTACTCTGGCGCCACAACATCTAGGGTCGGAAGAGTCCTGGCAAGAAATGGCATTAAGACCATTTTCCTACCACCACCGAAATTGAGAAACATTTTGCGCTCTCCAAAAGATGACCTTGCCCTTCGTACACCCGGAGTTTACTGCATCCCGTGTGAATGTGGGAAGAAATACATCGGCCAGACCATACGGTGCGTACAACAACGGTGTTTGGAACACGCCCGACATGTTCGCCTGGGGCAAAAAGACAAATCCGCAGTGGCAGAACATAGTTTGACAGAAGGACATGGTTTTGATTTCGAAGCGACTAAGGTACTGACACATGCGAGAGGCTTCTGGGACAGCGTCATCAAAGAAGCATTTGAAATTCGCCTCGCGTCTGATTTGGTTAACAGGGATTGTGGATTCCAGATAAGTGACGCATGGAATCCTGTTATCGAGGCTGCTCGTCACCAACGCTCTACTTTTTGTGTTCCGCGGGCGTCTAATGACATCTGAGATGCTGCTAGGCAACAGAACAACATCTGTCGTTGCCATGCCAGTTTTCAAACAACACGCTAAAGGCTGACTTCAAGGTAGACTTCAAGACACTGACAACTGCACCTGAAGATGGCGACGGAGAATAAAGTCGCCGAAATATTGTGTATTAACAATAATATTACTCGGTTTGTTGCCCGAGAAACTTTTATAAATATTCACTCACTGTTATATTAGCCGACTGAGTTCCGAAATTGTCTCAATCCTTATAATTGCGCTCCGCAATTCTCATTTTGCTCCCAGTCAGGATGGACAATCTGTAAATTGTTGCCACTTTTAGACATTACTCCACAAGTTAACGCCACCAATAATCAAGTAAAATTTACTGTACATAAAAGGTGAAAATAGACACCCTACAACAGCCACCCATTTGTCAAGGTTCGTCGAAGATAAATATTTTAAATTTCCTTCCTAATAAAAGTTGTTATGACTCAGGTTTGTTGTATAATTTTATTACTCGAAGCACAACTGGCCCAAAAGTATCTAGGTCCACCCCCGAAATTGTAATTTTTGAGACCTTTTTTTTTTAGCTCTACAGATTTGAGGCCCGTAGAGGCTATAAAGACTACCCCATGGCCGACTCAAGCCACCCCCCCCCCCAAAAACGAAAATCCACTGAAGGCAAGCCCTCTGAACCAAAATTCACCCAAGCCAAGCCCCCCTCCCCAAACCAAAATCCGCTCAAGCCCCTCCCAAACCAAAATCCTGGATCCGCCCCTGACCCTAACGGATACTATGAGAATCATTTGGGACAGATAAACCAAGTAATTTATGAACGTTTTAGCGTAGTGATTGAACAGAGCTATGATGCAACTTATCGATGTTGGCGAGTATCGGAAACAAGATAACTACACCATTAGAAAGATTAATTATTATTTATGCTTTTTGGACAGCCTCCGTGTTCCCAGTGCTGTTAGAATTATGTGTTAAGTATTATATTTCCAAATCGAGTCTTCCATTCATGTTATAAAACAGTTAGTACTCCTTAAGGTATGATGGCATTGGCGATATTTTAATGCTTTACAGATCAAAGTGAACGCATCGCCATAGAATTCCGCTTTCAAATGAAACATTTGAATGTAGATTTTATATTATGTAGTGTTACAGAAGGTAAAAAATTTAAAATAAAGGTCAAAATATATCTTTGGATAATTTGTGACTCTGTTCTGCAATGCTGCTTGATGTTATTGTACAGTGAAAAGGGAGATTGTGGGTCTGACTTTATATCACTTTTTGTGATTAATTATTGGATCTGAAGAGAACCTGGCCCCGAAACGAACCAATTGAGTATTTGGTGATAAGGGTGTTACTACAGCAGAGGTAGGTACAGCGTTCTTCAGGGAAGAATAAATAAATTAATGCTCAATAGAATGGGTACTGTTCACATATGGTCGCAATGAGCTGTGGAAATAATTCTTCTGGAAATAATTCATCCACAGGAATTCATCCAGATGGGTAGGAAAGCGTTCATCCGACGTGCCGTATTGAAATCTAACTTTTTTTATCTTTGAGCACAAACTTTCAACGGTTTGTGAGTGTATATCTCCATTTTTGTGGAACCACGAAGTATTTCTTATGGATCACTACCTTGTTTGCATATATGTGTAAGGGACGCATTTTTATTGTATTAAAATCTTGTATTTTACTTTGTCAAGTCTGAGCAAAGACGTACGTGTGGTAAAAAGCTGAACGGAAATACTGCTATCTTCCGGGCGTGTCAGAATCGCAAGCGTAGCTAAGATCATCTTGCAGCAAACGACTTGTAACTTTCCCCATTCGTGTCTGATCTGTGATCGACTATCGATCGGACTGCGAGTACCCGACAAAATTCTCGTTAATCTACATGTCGTAGTATAATTACTGCAACATACCCTAGTTTGCTGACAGTACGTTGCGTGGAGTCGCAGATGTATTTTTCTTGTGACCGATTACTAAAATTTTGAAATAAACATCAAGTATAGCGACTTCAGTATTTTATTCGACTAGTGTAAAGCCCATATGATTATCTCTCTGTTCCCATCGAAGCCCACAAATAATTTATTTTGGTGTCAGACAAGTACAGAAGACTAACGGCGCGGCGCAAGAAGAATTCGTCGCAAGTCTTAGCTATTGTGAAGAGACTTTGACTAAGTACATACCATACACAACAGCCATCAGACAAAACAGTCATTACATATGCCCCCATTAGCTCTATCCAAATTACAGTATGAGGAATATCCATCCATCATAAGTAATGTTCCGCGAATGATATCTCGAAGAATGTAAATAACAATGCTTCTAAGTACTTCTTGGTTCCTCACTGCATTTCTCAGAAAACACATTGTTTGTCTCTTATTGACCACTGTGGTGCTTCCTGTGGAAAAATAATGTGTTTCATCTATTTTCACTATTACAGAGTCACCAGTTTCATCAAAGGCGCCTATCACTAAAGATTTTCCGCAACCCATTGCACTCATATTTCGCAGACAATAGTTGTTAGCCTACCTTTGTCTGCGTAGAATGTGGACTTATTTCAGCTTAACACGATATATCTTCCTACGACATGTCTTGTGTCCAAGAGCATATAAAAATGACCACCCGGGACAGTGCTAGCTCTTTTCCTTGCTCTACAGTGCCTGCATGCCCACATGTATCCGTCAATACACTGACTGCGTTCGCACAAAGTGCTGGAAACTGCGAACATAGAGCAGTTGAATGTGTTGCGTAAAAGTTTACTACTGGCAAACTATCTTAATATTTCTAAACCGATCCCCTGAAGTGCAAGGATGAGAACCTGAACATTCCACATCTCCTGTAGTAGCAGCCGACTGTTGATAATTTCGTGATCTTCTATGATAGAAGAATTATTTTGAGGTTCCCCACTTACCGCCATGTTCATCAAAGAAATACAGCAAGCACAACCAAAAACGACCATTACACATGCCACCTGTTACTGGAATAGGCCTATATCTCTGAAGCAAAGGTACAATTGCCGCTCACGCTTCCCCCACCCACTTACTAACATTCTTGTGTAGCCTGCAGTTCAGAGGAATCCAATTTTCCAGGAAATGCAGCAAGGCCACAGAATTACGAAGACGGGAAGAAATTCCGAAATAAAATGTTACTGGTTGCTTGTAACTTAAAATACACTGACCTCATGCAATACAATGCATTGTTTAAATCACATTTAATTTTCTATTTTTCTTCAAGTATTACAATTATATAACAATTCTGAGACTTAACAACTTTCATTCGGAAGCAAAATTGACCGATGCTATGGTTTTTCGTTTCCTGTAGTCGCGAAAACCAGACAGTTGCATCATAGGACTATTTAACCTTTACGGTAAAATATTTATAAATTGCTTGGTTTATCTGTCCCATATTGCTCGCAAAAGAGATGACAGATGGACTACGGCAGTGCTGGACTGGATACCAAAGAACCCAAAAAGAGCAAGAGGAAGACCCCCGGATCGCTGGGATAAGGATATACGTCGAGTTACAGGCGTGAACTGGAAGAGGGTGGTTCAAGATCGATCAGCCTGGAAGGAAATACAACAAACTTATGTAGAACTAAATTGTAATATATAGGTAGGTCCTTTGTCTTAAAGAGGCTACATCTTGAAATAAGGATTGATAAAGCTGTAATAATAATAATAAGACTAACCGACGAGTAGGAAGAAATACAGCGATGTTAGGGATGGCATTCATTGTACACAAACTATTGCACTCAGTGACTGAAGTCAATCCAATTAAGGACAGACTGATGACATTGCGACTCAAACACAAAAATAAACAGTACACATTCATCAACGCACACACACCTACAAACGGGGACAACAAGAAGAAACCGAACGAAACGGAAAAATTCTGGGAAAAATTGGAAACCAATATGATGAAAACATCCAAAACTGATACAAAAATCCTACTAGGGGATTTCTATGCACAGATTGGAAAAGAGAAGAAATACAGGAAAACAGTAGGAAAATTCCCAGCGCACAAATTTATCAATAAAAATGGAGAAAGACTGATTGAAGTATGCCAACAAAATGCTTATGTCAACATCATTTATGTAGAAACCCAAAAAACAGAAAACATGGAGGTATCCAATACAAATGATAGGTGAATATCAGTTAGACCATGTGGCAATCTCATATAATGAACAAAAAGCAATACAAGACATTCAGGTGAGACGAGGGGCAAACATAGATGCAGATCACTACTTAACCAAAATCAAAATTGCTTATACGTAGGAGAATTCACAGAAAGATCCCAACCGTACAGAAAATCTATGTGAAAGAAATTAAAACCTAAAAATTAAGAGAAGAATGAGAGAAACAACCAACTACCAACTGGTCAGACTTTAAAAACAAAATTATCCAGAAAGCAAGAGAGCTAATCCCACTTAAAAAGAAGAGGAAACATCCGTGGTGGACCGCAACATGCGATAATGCACTCGAAGATAGAAAGAAGGCACTTCTATAGTAACAGATCGGAACTCACACACCGGGAGTTCCTTAGGATCAGAAAACAAACAGCAAAAACAATAAGAAAATATCAAGAGAGAGTACACAATCGAACAACTGAACTCCACAGAGAATGATTTCAAGAATTATAACATGAAAGATTCCTACAAAACCTTTGCAAATCAAATCAGAGGGTACACACCACAAAATATGTGTTTCAGGAAAGACAACGGGAAATTGGCACTAACAAACAAAAAAATTGTGCAGAATTAGCAAAATACTTTTCAAACTGCCCACAACCAACAAACAGATTTTTAACAGAAGAAAGTGGGAACAGAACAAAAGAATCAGAACTGCCAACTCAAGAAGAAATTCACAGACATATTCATAAACTCAAAAATAACAAAACATCAGGAGAGAACGGGATAGTAGCAGAACTCCTGAAGAACGTAGGACCCAAAATGTTAAAAGAGATTAGGGAAATAATACAAGAAATTTGGAGAAAGGAAAAGATACCGGCAGACTGGAAATGTGCACTTATCCACCCCCTTTTCAAAAAAGGAACTAGAACTGATGTGAATAACTATAGAGGGATTTCACTACTACCAGTCAAGTACAAGATATTATCCGCATGTCTACTCAAAAGAACTCAAGAACAACTGGAAAAAAACATTAGTGACCTACAAGCAGGGTACAGACCTGGAAGATAGTGCACAGAACAGATACACAATCTGAAAAGTGTACGGAAATTGATGGCACTTAGAAATAGACCAATAGTGTGCATGTTCGTTGACATTAAAAAAACATATGACTCCATAGACAGGCAATCCTTATTTACTATCTTAAAAGAAAGGAACTTAGACGACAAAACCAATAGATTGATAGAACAGACACTAACCGAAAACACATCCAAAGTTAAATTCATTGGTGAAATATCTGAACCATTCGAAATTAGAACAGGAGTAAGTCAAGGAGATGGATTGTCACCACTACTCTTCAACATTGTACTAGATAAAGTAATGACAGTATGGGAAAAACAGCTGAAAGCAGAATACTTGTGGGCACCCATAAAAATCGGGACTAGAGGACAATACATACCATATCTGGCATTTGCTGACAGCCTATCAGCCATCACAGACAAAGAAGAAGTGGCCAACAGGCCTCAAGGAATGCACAGAAAATCCTCAAGGAATGCGCAGAAAATCCTCAAGGAATGCGCAGAAAAACAGAATTCATCTTGTTATTTTCTTGATGTTCGAGGCAATTGCCTGCATTTTCCAGCATTTCCTGCTCTTTAATACTTTTATAAGAATTAGGAATGTATTGAAAATT
Source organism: Vandiemenella viatica (assembly GCA_031002005.1). Taxonomy (NCBI): domain Eukaryota; kingdom Metazoa; phylum Arthropoda; class Insecta; order Orthoptera; family Morabidae; genus Vandiemenella; species Vandiemenella viatica. The sequence continues at coordinate 1,377,372 of JARYHS010001113.1, forward strand.
TGTTCCATTCTAGTACCCTTTCTACTCTCAATTTCATCAAATGGCGTTACAAAACCGTCACTTACACTCAAATTACTTTCGTTACATATCCGCAACTTTGACATGCTCTCTTACAATAATATTCACCACATTACATAAAGGACACAAAAATGTCTTGAGAAAGTTCAAAAAATAATGGGAAACAGTTTGTTTTACATTCATGCTGGCGGAATTTCGTATCCCAACAGGTTTAATTAATGTGTTAAGGGATAACAATTTTGTGAAAACCTCTCATTGAAAGAAATCAAATACCGCAAACAAAACTCTCGCACCAAAATTACGCACAGAATTTATGAATGTGGAGCGCCCTACCCGGCACAGAAGATATTTAACAAACAAGCGAATAAAAAATTCTTCAATGCCGTTTTGAGGGAGAGGACCTTACCTATGAGGCCACCATGATGTTCACATACATGCCATTAAGAAAACTCATTAATGGGGTGACTGCTGAAGTAAATTTAAACAGATCATAACCGCAATAACACATCCAGTTGAAATCGTCATTTCACTTATCAACCAACAAGCAAAAGTTATTTTTCAGTTCAGAGAGACAAAACATGTAACACATAAGAAAAATATTTTTTTCCGTTATAAAACCTTCCCTAATGTTCAATGCTAAAATTATTATATTTTATATCACACTATAACATATAAAATAAGTTCTGCCTGATGGCTCTTTCACATCCCTGAAACGTAGATTCAACTATGATATGTAACTATTTAATTAAAACTTCTGCACAAATTGCACCATATTAGCGCCCTTTTATGATGATATCTCTTCAAGAGAAAATATTCACTGTGCTTGTTTAGTAAAATGATTCAGACTTGCATGATAAATTCCGACAATGTGCCTCTTTTTGTGCTGTCGTTAGTCTTTCGACTGGTTTGATGCAATCCTCCATCCCTTCCTATCTTGTGCTAACCTTTTCATCTCTACAAATCCCATGCAACCCACGTACTCAATTAACTGCTTCATATATTCTAATCTCTGTCTTCCTCTAAAGTTCTTAAATTCGACAGTTCCCTCCACCAGCAAATTAACTAATCCAGCATGTCTCAAAATATGACCTACCAGCCTGTCTCTTCCAGCTGCCTCTATATATCATAAAATGTATGTAGACCATAATTTGTATAAAAACTTCAATATTCAAAATGTAAAACCTAACAATATTGTAACATGTATACACTATCAACAGGAAATCCAGTGAAGGTGCTTCAGTTCAGAAGCGAAATGAATTCAGAGAATAAATAATTGAACAAATATTCAATTCCTTGTTCTGTATTCATTTATTAATATTATCAGTAATAGAGGAAAATGATCCACAATATGCAGATATACACCAAGAGTGACCATTCTACTGTCACCCCTAAAATCTGATTTTAATTTCTTCTTAAGAATAAGTTGCGATACACAGCCAGGACCTTGATTTCACTTTGTGTCACTCCACAAACCTAACACTGGTAACTTATGGTTTAGTTCTATAAAAACCTGTGAATTGTAATAATCTTTACTCAAAATTATAAAAACTACTCCATCAATTGCTCCTGCATCTCTGCAGTACATTCTATAATCACCAGGTAAAAACTGCATTGTCTAGCTAGCATTCCTTTCTTCAACCAAAACTGTGTATCCGTTATTACCTGCAGTTTGTTTATCTGTATTAATTTTACAAACTACTTTCTTCATAGTCCCACAGATTAGTAGAAACAGTGTTATAATTCACTTTCTGATAAATTCAGCATTATATTTCATATTCGTAATTTTAACCCCATGTTTATTATTTCATCAGCTTCAAATATTTATTTGGCAACAATGAAAAGAAATAACTGCTGTGAGGCTATATTTACATGGAAAGGATTGATGTAATTCACCCAACACTTACCACAGGTGGTGAGAGGAGGTCAGCAAAACACAAAATAATACACACACAGAAAACACAATTTGTGTATTATTTCGTGTTTCTGCTGCCCTCCTACTTTCAGTGTTGGTGAGCGTTGGGTGTATTTCATCTATCCTTTCCATATGAAATATTTCTTTCTTAAGACAAACTATTACAGAATCACCAAGTGTGATATACATGGTCAAATAAGATTAATTTTATAGGAGTCAAAATGTTTATTTACTGTCTCATACTATTTATTTCAAAGCATTTCTAAACAAACAATTTTTGCATGCAAGAGAATCCTTTTGATCTATAGTGAAAGATGTGGCCAACTGAAATTAACTAAAGTAGAATAACTGTAATATTAGGTGAAAAACATTATATATATATATACTGATAACTTAATCTAGTTTCTTTTTATCTAAATTGTAGTATTTTCAAATAACAATAATGATATACTAATAAATTTAATAATTAAATCCAAAAAGAATTTACAATATGCCTTTATTACATACAAATTTAAAATGTTAATTATCATTGAATTTACAAGTATGACTGAAATTAAGGATAAGTAAGAGAGTATTCGATCATATTAAAAAAAAATCTCAAATTTTCATACCACAATATTCATACAGACAGAAGATGTTATATCAGTAATTTATGTTTAATCCAACATAGAACAGGTTAGAATAGTTAATCACTTAATATATGGTAACCCAAAACATTTTTTTGTTCATCAGAAGAAAATTCAAGAGTCCTTACTTACAGAACAAATATTATCAAACAACCATACAATGATTATACAACACAACTACTAAGCTAATAACTCGGAACAAGGCAGAATTTCTCATAACTTATTGATACAACTGTATAACTACCACATAATTCAATATAACAGTAACATATGACACAAGTTGAAAAATCAAATAATCACAACAATCTCATATAGAAAATTAGTGGCATAAAAGAATATGATATAAAAAAAATGGAATACTTAAGTGCACAAAAAATCTGAGACACATTTAGAGGGGACTACAACAACAATAATAAAAAAATTGCAAACATATTAAATTTATGATGCATTCACATGATATCAGAGTATGTAGATATTTCCCACAAAGCTTATAAGAAAAACTGCATTCAACAGTAAAATTTTATCTTTATTAAAAGTTCCGTACACCCTTCACAGGTAACAGAACTTTCACCTATGTAAATATAAACCAGTATTCACCCATCTGAATATTTGTTCAAAAACTAAACATGGCTTGTTTTTACAAAATACTTCATACCTACAAGGTCATTCAGATGTACTTTTCCTTTAATGATTTTTGAGATACTAAAATTTCAGAACAAAATTCCACAAAATTTGTGTGGATACATATGTTAACTTACATCAGTTCTTTGGTGGCTATAAGCAAACTTTCACCATGGGAAGACTTCACACATATTTCCGAGGCCAGCAGCTAATTATTAGAATTTTTTGTTAAAATGGTGGTGATGGAATTTTTCATACTTTGCATTTATGGACTCTTTTATGCCGTTTAAGAGCCACAATCTGATTAAAGAATTTTCCAGATACTTAATACACAGTTCAAGAGTTTTACTACAGAGTAATTTGCTGTAATGGTAATGTATACTCCAAAAATTTACCACAAAATATAATTATTACAATATCAAATAAAAATAAATGCAAAAAGATAATAATCTGATACAAATTAAAAAGTAGGATCACAAAGTAAATCTATGAACATTTAGGGGCACCAACTTTCTCTCCACATCCACAAGAAAAAATATTTGATAATCAAAATTAATTTGTTTGATTTTGTAGCGGCAATATTAATGGAAAATGTGGGTAGGTTGAAATGCAGCCTGTACCAGAAGGGTACAAACAACATATTTATTGTTAGTTTTTAATAATTTCATAAGCACCTTGTAAGAGACACAACGTGAATCGCCATGTAAACTACTCCCATCTCAGCTTCTGATTTTTGATGTATGGTAAGAAGATAAATGTACTGATGTTGGTTTTCCAGCTCCTCAGAACCTAGAGGGTTATCACCACATTAGTTAAGATGCGATTTAATCTTGGTACATTCGCACAGCATCTACATCGCTTAAACATCATATGTGAATACTGCATTTCTGAATTCGATGATATAAACCATATAGTTTTCTCTTGCCCAAGACATAAACCTTTCAGACCTAAATTCTTGACAGATCTAATCGGCTTGGAAATAACTTTCCCCACAAGTATTACCTGTCTGCTGCATGTCAACAATAAGGTTATTTATAGTTTGTTAGTAATATTTATAAAAACAACTGATATTGAGATGTAGAAAAATAAATTTTTAAATAATTTTTTCTGTGTATATAAACAAATAGTTTTGTAAAGAAAGTACTGTTAAAGTATAGATAAAAATCTTCTTTACATTTAAATTATGCTGTAGTTTTTGTATATGTCTTATATTAATTTTTGATTTTATAAACATATTTGTTTCCATTTGAGTAATAGTCGACCTTATAACTATCTTGTAAAATGACTTGTTTATCTGTACAATGCCCTTACTATTTGTATAAATAAAATAAAAAGTACCTGGGTGACCGATCTTCGCTCGGTATCTTTCGATTTCTGTTCAGTATCCAAGATTTCGAGTAAAGTTTGATTAAAGTATAAGGCTTGAAGGCTTCCTAGGCGTTTTGAGGTGCACAGTTAACCAAAGAGAAGTTTAACTAACATCAGTAGGCTTACTGGTACCTGAACCTTCTACGTAATGAGGTTAGAGCCGTTTTCGAGAAACCAAATACAAAAGTTGCTCCTTTTTTTTTTTTTTTTTTTTAAATCGTGTTAAAAACTTGAAAATCAAAATGTTATCTACATGTGAAATTTCATCCAAATCGCTAGATCCATTTGCGAGACGGCCTCACAAATTGCTTTTTTAAAAAAAAAATTCTATTATTATGTTGAACAGAAATTTTAATGCCAGTTTGGTATTAATTAATGGTGCGAGATTTGTGGTAATTCAAAGGATTCTACGATAACCCTTGATGATGGATTCTTATGTAACTCGACGAGAAAAATTGAAGGTAAAAAATATATTTTTTAAAAATATTTCGCTTAGTTCTCGAGATATCGTATCTCAAAATAGACGTGGTTGGTTGAAATGCGACCTGAACCAGAAGACAAATTTCGCCATAGCCAAGTTTGATGAATTCGTATGAAACTCGTCGAGACAAATCGAAATAAAGGAATTTATTTTTCTGATATCTCATTTAGTTCTGGGGATATTATATCTCAAAAGTGAAGAGGTTAGGATTAGATCCGTCCTGGACCAGAAAAAAATCCACCAAAAGCACTATGTCTGTATGGTGGAAATGTACTTTCAATGTTTTATTTTGTACCTAGTGGTTTTTGTTAGGTTGAAATACGGCCTGGACCAAAAGAAACGTCGCCAAAAGCACAAGGAACTATACCTATAACTGATTTTTGACATGCTATATCTCGAAAACCAAGAAAATTTATTATTTATTTTCGATATGTTTCATCGAGTACTATGAGAATTCATCATCAGGTTGTGACGTCAATAGAACATCATCTGTGCTATATTTATTCACTCCGATAAAACTATGCTCATACCTTGCAGTAATCTCACATCTTCTGATCAGCATTTCAAAATGATAATAAAACAATTTCCATAAGAAGTAACCTTCGTTATAAACAATAAAGCACAAGGTCAGACGATTCAAAAGGCAAGATTCTATTTATCAGAACCCGTTTTTTCGTATGTGCACTCGCACGCGGCTTTTCAGGAATTTGTAGATGTATTAATATTTAATTATGCACTTTATTATCAAACTCTACTCAAAATCTTGTATATTGAACAGAAATCGAAAGATGTTTTATAATTAAGGTGGTAGTATTTAATGGCTAACTAACAACCACTATTTATAGTCAAAAAGTAAACGATGATTACTTTATAACTGGTACCTGTAATATTAATTTCAAAGAAGTTTCTGTAAAGTTATACACTCTGATAAAACCATTGATAAATTTTTAATTATCTTTCTTTTTAAATGTTTTACAATTGAACTTGCAGTGCTAATATTTCCACGGGTCAGCCAGTATACAAGAACTGTTCGTTTACTTATTCTTTGGAATCAAAGAAAATCTATTTGTAGGCTTTCTGATACTTGAATTGTCTACGAGATGGCGCTAGTGCCGTTTTCGATATACGGAGTGACAAAATTGTTCATATTTTGTAAACTCGCTTTTTAGTATGGAAGACAACTATTCAGGTACCGGTAATCTTAAAAGTCAAAACATTATCTAAATACCAAATTTCATCCAAATCGTCACAGCCGTTTCCGAAATCCGAAATATATATATATACAAGAATTGCTCGTTTAAAGATATAAGATATACTTTCAAATACTGTTCTCATTTTAAATTCCGGTATTTATATTAAATAATAATCATTGTTCATTCATTTCACTGACTGCTGTAGTATTTTACACAAATCTTAAATATCTGTAAACGAATCAAAAATTCCAGCATATCCAATTCCAAAATACAAATACATGTTGCAGCACAAGAGGATCCCGCAAAAATTATCTCGCCCACATAAAATTTAGTTCACTGCCTCCTCCATCCCAATTCTGCCCCAGTCGATTATTATTTTAGCAACTTCATCTAATTCTTTAGCTAACAACTCCTTTTATTTTTGTTTACTTCACCACTCTCATATTACCAACCCTACGAAGTACCGCGGTACCTCACAATTATAACAAGATCCTTAAAAAACGGTCCTTACACGAATGGCGTTGTTTTATGGCAACTAAAAATTAATATATTATTATAGGAATAATACTATCCTATACTCATCCTCAAAATACCAGATTTTTGCCTGGTCATTGAATACTCATGGCTGTTAAAAAGTTGGGCTTACCTTCGCTGGCCACTAACTGAGAAACACTGCAGTAGTTAATTCGTTTCCTGCACTCGGAGAGTTGCATCATAGGTCCATTTAATCGTTATGCTGAAATTTTCAAAATTACTTGGTTCATCTGTCCCATATAAGACTTATAGTAGCCGCTGAGGTAAATAAGATTTATTTGAAGTCAACATTTCCTAGTAGGAAAAATAGTACACAAAATACTGGCATAGTTTAAATCTTGTTTATCTTTCACTCATATTAGTGTAACAAAATTATATAACGACGCTGAGACTTAACAACTTTCATTCGGAAGAAAATGGAAAAGATTTATCTTTGATGTAGTTTGATATTTGGCTATGTGGTGTAGGGTGTCTATTTTTACTTTTTATGTGGAGTGGATTGTACTTGATTGCAGGTGGCGGTGCCTTGTGTGATTTTGTTTAAGTACTTGTATCACCGCTGCCTCAAGTAGTGTCACCCCCAACTTCAGGTATGTTGGAGTTACTAGGCAACTTTACCCACCCCTATATTGCTGTTTACTTTCTTTAATCATTTGATAGCGATTTCCCTACTTACTTGTTTTAGTATTTCATGAAATTCTAAATGATTTCGGTACTTACGATAAACTTTAGATTTCTATCTTTGATAATTTATTACCATGTCTGACTCACTTACAAAAGAAACAATCACAACTATATAGTGTCTAAAATCAAAAGTCTGTTACAAATTTTACTTCTCACGAACTACTCCTAATCGTTCCACTAAAATGCTACCAATTATCATCATCAATATACGCCTTGTACAGTATCAGCACTGTCAACACCATCATCCTCTCTTCAAACGAACCCCATTTAAAACAAGCGTCTGTGGGTACACTTGATACCGTGCGCAAATCTCCCCATTACCCAGTCACGTGGAAGTGACGTCGCAATGACAATAAACAAATACGCCATCTCCGTGATGGATGCCACAGAACGAAAATTTCGTAATTTTTTTTGTCTTGGTCCAGGCCGTATTTCAACCAAACCATAAATCTACGTCGAAACGAAACTGTTAAGTAGATATGATCCCAGTACGGACAATTTTTATGTTATTTTTGCGTGCTGATAGCATTTCGCAGTTGCGCAGCCTCTCATATTTACGAATCCATCCCGGAAACGGCGTATTTGTTTATTGTTATTACAGAGTCACTTCAGCGTGCCGGGCTAGTGGGGAGATTTGTGCACGGCATCGAGTGTACCCACAGTCGCTTATCATTTCAATTCCTTAATGAAGTAAACCACTAATTGTGTTCTCTGTTTATTTCCACAAACATTTCTGACTGTCTACCTACCCACCCCCTCCAACTTTTGTGATTGATACCTAAAATACACCAGTATATTCGAGCAGTGATCTCGCCAAGGTATTTTACCCGGTTCATTCACTTCTTTGGCTTATCTCCTCATCACCCTGGCCAGTGAATGAATGTTTATTAAAACTCCTCCTACCTCTCGTCCCATATGTTCGGCACAATATTGAGGTAACTGTCAATTGAGATTTGCATGAATATCATTGCCAAAATCCATGTTGTAGACCTAAAAGCCATTACATTCTTTAGAGATTCACTGATGTGATTACATATCAATCTCGCCCACAATTTACCAACCACTATGTCAAACTGATTAGCCTGTAATTTTCGGCCGTTTTTCATCCTTCCTGTATAGGCTAGTACTTCTATGACACTTTTACAGTCCTCTGATAAGCAACAATTATTTCGCTTTGAAATTACACTCTTTGGTAACTGAAGGATTTATAGCATTTTAAATACGCTGAAATATCTCCGGGCTCAATCTGTAATAATTATTAAATTTCTGTGTATCCTTCTCCAAATCACCATGTAGGTAGAGGAATTCTCCAAATGAATTCCGTCTTGCTAACATTGAATTAACCCAACGCGAACAATTTCTACGATGTTTCGCCAGGCATGGACTTTCCATTTCACAAAATTTGGAAGCTCTTAAAATATTCGCACCAAATCACTGGCACACCTGTTAGCGGCGACAGACGCGGTCGAGAACTGCTGCAACAATCACAGCCGCGCGACTCAGTCGGCTACAGTGGACGCCCTCAGTCGCCCCACTCAAAGTCGTCTATACTTGCTAGAGTTATTAGTAGCTCAAATACGCTTGCAGTGGACGACCAGCCTTATATCTAGGAATGACCGAGAAAACAGGGGAAGAGAAATCACGTCCAGAACCAATTCATTTCTATACTAATTTTTTGCACACGCGATTGGGGAATGGAATAGGAAAGATTTATTGAGTGAGAAAACTTAGACTCTGGTTGGAGTAGGTCTCAATGAACCACTCTTTCCATCCTGATCTGGGTTTTCCCAGGTGAATGCTGGGATGGTTTCTCAAAATAGCCCATGGGTGCCTACTGCAATATCCCCTTTATCCCTGCCTATGCGCAAATGTTTACATATTAGTGATTGGTGCAATGCACCCTTCATCCCCCTCTTTTACTGAATCACAGACTAATAATAATAGTAGTAGTTATGGAATCCTGAACCATTTTCTTTACTCACAGACATTTCTAGTATTTCAACAGACCTACCACTTAGGACTAACCTTTAACTCAAACACCATTCATCACCTAGCCCTAATGGACTGGTTGTATTAATACACTTTTTCAGTCTGCTTGTAAGCAAGTCTCTAGACCAGTGTTTACCAACCTTTTTTGGGTCATGTCCCACTTTAAACATTTTTTTTTTTTTTTGCCCCCCATACATAATTCTTAATAAAAAATTATTTGTTACTAAAGAAACTCATATAGGATGGTTTTCGAAAGAAAACACTTTAATATCTATTGTCATAAAACAGAGTAGGGCCTAAATAAAATTAAAAAAAACATATAATGAAATACTAAAATTCTAATTCAAAAGATTTTTAATAAAGATTTATTATGGAAATTTAGTGTGATCCTTTTAAGAATTTGCTTTTTTGCTATATTTTGTACCTATATCTAGCATTGCATTTAAATAACCCGAAGAGAAAGCGGTAAAGTCGTATCAAGTCAATTTCTAAATTGCCACCCTAAAAAAACCAAATTGCCCCCCTGTGGGGCATAAGCCCCATGTTGGGAAACACTGCTCTAGACTAAATCTAAGAGTATTTCAAGGTAAGTTTCAATATCTCAATACACTACCAATAATATATTTTTTGTTGTAGTATATACAACAAACTTCCATGCTTTTTCTGCTTTCTCAGTTCCATCGTAATGTCATGAAATTGATATTTTTAGTGTTTTTTCATCTACTTGTGTGGATTATCTCTTATTGATTTCCTTCTATTCCCAATCGACAGCCACAAGTGATTCCAACAAAGATAATGTATTTGCCATGTTAAAATCCTCATTAGCTTCTTCTCCAACCTTATAAACTATAATATTAATACCTTTCATTTTTCCTTTGTTTTTAATACAGACGTTGAAATTTCTTTGATGCATCATTCAGTAGTTCCTGTATCCACAAAGTTTATCATGAAATAGTCTTTAGCTTCCTGGTTTGATGCTATTTGTTTCAACTGTTCCCCACAGTGCTACTATCTCATAACTGTTTTGTGTCCTATTCTTACGAACTTCTTTAGCTGCTTAAATCCCTTTTATAGTATGTTGGTTCTATACTTCTTATTTTCTGTTTTGGAATAAAGACTTCTTTTCAATTCTTAGTATCTCCTTGAAAAGATACAACTTCACTTGTGCTTTCCTTTTTTTTTATCTGCTTAACTTCTCCCTAACAGCGAGGTCTTTAGAGACGGGAAAGCATGGGGGACAAGGAATGGGAAGGAATTTGGCCATGACCTTTTAAAGGAAACATCACGGCATTCGCCTGGAGTGATTTGGGGAAACCATGGAAAACCCAAATCTGGATGCTCGGACGGGGATTCGAACCGCTGTCCTCCCGAATGCGAGGCCAGAACGCTAGCCATTATGTGCTTTCCTTCCATATACCAAAACTTCTCCTGATATGAAAAGGCGGAACATCAGCAGAGTACAAGCAAGTGAAATGAAGTTTTTAAGAGGTAGAATGGGAGTCACTAAAATGGACAGGAATAAGGAATGAAGTGATTAGACGCACCATAAAAGAGGAACTCCTACAGGAAAAGGTAGAGAGGACCAGACTGAAATGGTATGGACATGTAAAGAGAATGGAGGTTCAGAGAATCGCAAGAAAAATCCACAAAATTAAGAAGCACAGTAAACGACCCAGAGGAAGGCCAAGAGATGGATGGCTGAAAGGAGAGGTGGAGGGTGTACGGAAGAGGGGAGAGGACTGGAACAAAGTGGTGACAGAGAGGTGGTGGGAAGAAAGAAGGCAATGGAGAGGCTTGAGCATGAAGCAGACCCAGCCAGAGGTTGGAAACTGTTGAGGATGAAGATGAATTGTGAGTGTGTGCAGGAGAGGGGGAAGATGGGTGTGTGAGGAAATTGGCACTGGAACATGTGCTTCATTGCAATTTAATTAAATATTATATTATTATTATTAATTTTGTTTTGTTTGAGGTAGACAGTGGGTAAATGTAAGTTCCACCAAGAGTGAGCATTCTATTTTCACCCCTGGACTCTGAATTTCACCCCAACTACCTTCACTTCATCATTCATTCTTTCATTGCAATAAAGAGCCACGACATTTACTTCCCTTTGTATCACCCCGGGAACCTATCTCGGTTATCTTATGGCTGAGTTCTGTGAACACCAATGAACTGAAGTAATCTTTACTCACCATTAGAAACTCTACTCCATCTACTGATCCTCTACCTCTGGAGTAAATAGTATAACCAAGTAAAACTTAATTATCTAGCACTCCTTCCTTCAACAAAGACTCTACATCAAGTTTGTTTATCTGTAAAAAGTCACCAAACTATTTTTCTTCCTACTCATACAGATTACTAGTGACAGTGTTATAATTCACTTTGTGTTACATTCAGCAACACATTTTATATTCCTAAATGTAACCCAATTTTTATTGTTTCATCAGCTTCAAATATTTCCATAGTATTTAAAACTTTCTTGAGAATATAAACTGATAGAGAATAATCAAATGTGATATATATGATTGAATAAGATTAATTTCAATGAAATCAAAATGGGTAGTTATCATTATGTTATTTATTTAAAAGATGACAAAGTATTTACTAGTGTAAAATTTTTAAGTATAAGGAAAAAACTTTTAAACAATTTCAGGGTGAAAGATACAGCCAACTCAAACTATTTATGATTGAGTAACTGTCATATTAGCAAGAAACGAACAGTTTCTTTTTATCTAAATTGAAATATATTTTAAATAACAATAATAATATACTGATAAATTTAAAAATTAAACCCAAAAATAATTGAAAATATATCATCAATACACACAAAATTAGAATGCTGATTAAATTTGATTTAATGTCTGCAATTAAAAAATGAGTAAGGAGTGTTATATTATTTATAAAAAAGTTCTCTGACTTTTATGAAACAATAATCAATGGTTATAGTGACAATTTACTTTATATCAATCAGTAACTTTTGATTTAATCCAGATTAGAAATGGTTACAATAGTTAATTAATCAGCATATTGTAACAAAGAATTGACCATTTTTACAAAAGAAAATTTCATAAATGTATCTTATAGAACAGCAATTATTAGAAAAGCAAAAAATCATCCTATAACACAACTATTAAGCTTAAGGGAAAATATCACCATTAAACTTGTCTGAAATATCTCTTGTTACATCACATTCAAAAAGCCAGAATTTCTCATAACTACAACATAATATGGTGTAACAGTTATATATACCACAACAAATTAAAAGAAGAGAAGATAACCATCATATTCTCATACAGAAAATTAGTGGTATAAGAGAATGTACTGATATAAACATAAAAATGTAATACTTAAAGTCCACAAAAATCTGAGACATATTTGGGGGAAGCCATAACAAAAAAATTGCAAAAGTAATAATTTTATGATGGATTTTCATGATAATAGAGTGTGTAAATATCTTTTACAAAGCATACAGAAAAAGCATGTTCACTGTAAAATTTTATGATTTTTATTAATATTCCCCAACATAGTAAAGATTTTAGGCATATATAAAGAGGAAGAGCTTTCGTCTGCATAAATATTATCAAGTATTCATCCATTTGAACACTTAAATGTTATTCAAGAACATCACATTCTTCAATTGTTTTTTTTTTAAAAACACTTTATACCTAAATGGTCATTCAGCTTTTCTTTTCTTCTTACAATTTTTCAGCTCTCGAAATTCCTTAATGAAAGTCCACAAAATTTATAAGCATATATATTGTTCACATACATTAATTCTTTGGTAGATATTAAGATATAATCAGCATGTAAAAACTTTGAACATATTTCACACGGAAATAGCTGTATACCTGTATGAATTCTTTGAATCTTATATGGAAAAGTGGGGCAAGGAATTCAGTGTGAAGTCATTTTTTTAAAAATTTTACATAAAAACAATCACTAAATTTAAAAGATTCTTTTAAGCTGATTAAGAATTACAAATTATTTAAAGCATTTTTCAAAATATTTAGCTTAAAATACTCTGTTCAACCATATAAATTCTTTAATCGAGTTCAAGTGTTTTTCGACACAGTAATACGATGTAAACATACTACACAAAACGTTTTATACAAAACAAAGCAATCATTACAATCTAAAAGAGAAAATAAGTGGAAAAAGAGAACATTCTGATATCCATGAATAAATAGGATTATTAAAAGTGAAGTAAATTTCTGAACATTTTGGTGCACCGAAAACTTTCATTCTGCATCCACAACCAAAAATATTTGTTAAATAGAATGGATTTTACTTTTAATAGTACCAGATAATTCAGATCTTTACACGGAAGAGGGCATTAAGCTGAAAAAACTTTCAGACGTTTATCAATAGTTCAAGGATCTTGCTTGGCCCATGTGAATATATTTTTTTTAGTACCAGATTGTGTAATATATATTCCAAATAGTTCCTAACTAAATGAGCACTCAGCAGTATTATTTCCCTCAAGGTTTTAAAATATCAGAAACTGTACAAAATTTATGAGGAAATATACATTGATTCCCACCAGATTTTCAGTGGATTTTGGAAACATCAAAATATGGAAAATATTGTCTACTGCTTTCAGCAGAAGATATCTAATTACCTGTAAGAGTTCAATGACTACTTAAAAAATAAAATTATATTCCACATGGAAACATGATTGCTCCTGAACGAATTCTTTTATGTTTTCTAAGGGCCCTAAGACGTTTAAAGGATTTTCCACAAACTACACATTGATATGAGGATTGGTTTGCATGAATTCTCATGTGTTGGTCAAAATCCACTGAACGTTTAAAGGAATTTCCACAAACTATGCATGGAAAATGACGCGCTCCTTCACGCGAGTGAAATCTTTTATGTCGTTCCAGAATACTAAAACTTTCAAATGATCTTCCACATACTTCACATGGAAATGGGCGTGAATCTTCAAGAATCTTTTCCTCTGTTTTAATATTATCTGAATGTTTAATGGATTTTCCCAATATATCAGATGGAGACAGAGGTGTACCAAAATTTCTATCCTGTTCATGATTAGGAGTTGCAGACTGTTTAAAGGATTCTCCACCTACTTTATATGGTAAAGGGGCTGTAGATTTATGAATTATTTCATGTTGTATCAGACCCGTATACTTTTTAAAGGATTTTTTACACACTTTGCACCGAAACTCGTGTTCACCTTTATGAATTCTTTCAGGATGGTTAAAGCATTTAACACAGCCTTTAGCTGGGTATGCAAAGGGACTGTCATGAACGCTACTGTCATGTTGTTCAAGATGCAAAGGCTGTTTAAAGGATCTTCCACATATTTTACATGAAAATGGCCGTGGATCAATACATATTTTTTTATGTTGTTTAAGATCAGACTCATTAAAGAATCTTCGATATAATTCACAAGGAAACAACTGTGTACCTGCATTAATTATTTCATGTATTTTAGAACCAGAATTCTGAAAGGGTGTTTCACATACTTCTGACACTGTTACGTCTGTACAAATCTTCTCATCTTGTTTTTGAGTCACAGACTGATCAAAGGATTTTTCACCTTCTTGACAAGATAATGGTTGTGCATCTGAATGAATTATTTCACCTATTTTAAGATCAACAGAATGATTAAAAGATTTTCCATATACTTCAGACAGAGCTGAATCTACATTATTCCTCTCATCTTGTTTATGAGTGGAAGACTGTTTAAAGGATTTTCCATCTACTTCATGATGTAAAGGGCTTATACCTTCATGAATTATTTCTTGTATTTTAAGATCCACAGAATGTTCAAAAGATTTTCCGCATTCTTCAGATGGAGGTGCATTTGTACGATTCCTCTCATCCGGATTTAGAGTGGCAGACTGCATAAAGGATGTTCCAGCTACTTCAGGTGATGACGGGTGTGTACCTGTATGAAGTATTTCATGCCGTTTCAGACGTGAAGGCTTTTTAAAGGCTTTTCCACAGATTTCACAAGGAAATGGGCGTGCACCTAAATGACTTCTCTCATGTTTTTTAAGAGCTGCTGACTGTTTATAACGCTTTCCACAAATTTCACATTGAAATGGGCGTTCACCTATATGAACACTTTCATTATGTTTAAGAAAATCAAAAAGTGAAAAGGAGTTTCCACATGTTTTACATGGAAATGGGAGTTCATTCATATCTGTTTGTTGGTTGTTGTAGGAGAAGACTGGTTTTTCCTCTATGGTACTTCTTGGAAGCTCATTTTTAATAAACTCCTCCTTATGAGTGTGAATGGAGTCATAATTATCCCTAGAAAATAAAAAATAAATTTATGTTTGCATAATATGCTAACTTATAGTAAACAATAAATTGTTGTCACAACAAACCCTACATACTGTAACTATATTAATACTGTAAATTTTAGTGCTTAAACACTTTACCACTAAAAAGTGTTTAGTCCTTAAAGCACCATAAATTTACTGCAAGAATAATAATGTTAAAAAAAACTATGTATCTAAGAAGAAAATTAATTATTGATACACAAACAGATGAATTACTGTCTTATAATTAAAATAATGTTAGCATAACTGAGATAAAATGAAAAGTTGGCTTATTGAAAAAAAAAAAAAGTTAGGCCAATCTGGAAAACCACCAGGTGCGATCTTATTTGTGTTGATATTTTCATTTTAGTTTTCACTCAGAAAATGGCATGCCATCGTGTTTGTACACGTTCTCGCCTCGCATTCGGGAGGACGGCGGTTCGATCCCCGTCCGGGCATCCAGATTTGGGTTTTCCATGGTTTCCCAAATCACTCCAGGCAAATGCCGGGATGCTTCCTTCAAAAGGCCATGGCCGAATTCCTTCCCATTCCTTGCCCCCCATCCTTTCCCGTCTCTAAAGACCTCGCTGTTGAGAGACGTAAATACAATAATAATAAATAAGTGTTTGTACAGAGGAAGAAATCATGGAAATTCTTACTAGAAGCGACAGTGAGAATGATCTCTCTGATGTGGATGATAGTGATGAACCTTCGACCAGATCTTGAAGTGATAGTCCTATGCCTTGTATATCAGCTAGTGGAATACAACCATCTGTTTACACATGAGGTGAACATTCTTCAGAATCTGAAGCTACAGATAGTGAGCAAAGAGAGCAAAGAGTGTGGAAAAAGAGGACGCATTAGTGATATGTTTGCTGAAAGAAAAGGGATTTTCATCCATTTGAGCAGGCGTTTGACGATTCAGCTGCTGGACACAAATATGGATTAGCTCAAAATTCCAGCATTCTGTTATGTTTCTAAATATTTTTAACAGAAGATCTTATGAATTCTATGGCAAATACACCTGAATCAGTTCACTCTAGATTTTCAAGGTGGGAGGAAACTGGATTTGAGGAACTCTATTCCTTCATTGCATTTTGTCTGCTTATGTCTCGTGTGAAAAAACAAAATTTGTGGTTATTGGTCCCGGGATGAACTCTTAAACACATTAGTTTTCGGCGAAATTATGACCAGAGACCGTTTCCTTTTACTTTTGAGAATGCTTCACATTAGTGACAACTCCACCAGTAACAGAGGAGACAGGTTGTTTAAATTTAGAAACATTGTGGATAAAGTTCGCACAAAATTCCGGAGTGTATTTCATCCATATAGCAAGCTCTGCATTGACGAAAGCCTAATGCTGTTTAATGGTCGATTATTCCGTCCAAAAGAAGTAGATTTGGAATAGAAACATCTGTACCATGCGATTGTCAGAGTGGTTATGTCCTAGATTATAAAGTGTATACCGGTGCAACCACGGAAATTGTCTTGCTCAATTTGGGGTAAAGGGGCGCCACAGTGGTAACACTCGTGAAGCCATATTTGGAATGGGGACACACACCTTACGTCAACAACTGGTATTCAAGCCCAGACCTGTTCCTTTGGTTTCTTAACCATGGTAGGAATGCATATGGTAGCATTCTCAGGAACAGATGTAACATGCCAAAACTGGAGAACAAACTGAATCGAGGAGAATTGCAGTTTATGTCCACTGATACACTGCTCGCCTTGAAGTGGTGCAATAAAAGAGAAGTGTGGATGCTGACCACCTGTCATACTACAGAAATGTTTCAGACAGAAAAGACAGACATAAAGACTGGTGATAGAATGAAGAAACCCCAATGTGTTATTGATTATGACTCGAGTATGGGGGCAGTTGATCGTACTGACATGCCTCTGAGTTCAGTCGAATAAGTGCGGAAAATTATAAAGTGGTATAAAAAGTTATTTTTCCACGTTCTTGATCTGTACATTTTAAATGCTCATGCTCTTTACCAGTAGTAATGGAACAAAAATGCGAATTTCAAAGTTTCATCTGTCTCTGGTAAGAGAACTTGTTAAGCATATGCCACAGAACAAAGAAAACCTGGCAAAGGAAGATGCTCTGATGACTAAAACCCTCTGTGATTTACGAGGAGGCATTTTCCAAATAATATTCATACTGAAAATTCGAAGAAGAGCATGTCAATGCGTAGATACAGGTATGCAGTATATTTGAAACAGAAATAGCATCGAGAAACAAGGTACGAATGCAGGACAGGCAATGTACCATTGTGCGTTGTGCCATGTTTCAAGGCATATCATACAAAAAATAATTATTAACCATGGATAACTGCAGAGTAATAATTGAGTTACATTTATATGCTGCTAAAACTAAATGAAATACAAAAAAAAAATATTTTTAACTTCTTCAGTGCCAGTCCAAAGCCCGGATTCAAAAGAAGAATGGAAAATATATGCAGAATTTGTGAAAGGTATTTGAGCACTTTACTTCAAAAATTCTCACCAGATAAATTACTGCACTCACAAAAAGACCAAACACATTTCAGTTGCTGTAATATCTATTTACTATATGAAGTACCTGTATGTTTTTCTACGCAGTCATACCCTTCTAAATTTAAAAACTTTGGGGCTCAGATTAAGAGCATTTATTCTGTATGTGCGGTTTCAAAATGCAGAGCAACAACCAAAGTCCAGCAAACACAACGCTCCAGATTATATTCAGCACACGGCAGTCCGGGCCACGTGCCGAAATCAGCAGCGCAGGTATCAGCCGACTGCAGCCACTCAGCGCAGGTAAAAGCGACAACAAATTAGCACTGAGTGTGGGCTCGGCCGGGCAGTCTCTAGCAGTCAAAGAGTTAAATGGCAAAACACAATAGATAACATGTTAATATAAAAACGCACTGCAAACAAAATTGATCTTATAGCCCTGAGGTAGCACTGACAGTTTTTTTTAATTAGACACAGGTTAATGAATGAATGATGACTAATACCTGATTTTATTCTACTTTCTGTGCACAAATAAATCTAAATCTTGATCACTTCCGGCAGAAATAGTGAGAGACAACAATAATAGGGATAGTGAAACATGGAATGATTTACATAAATAATACTAAAATAATATGGTGGAATCGTTTCAGCATAAGATAGTTTTAGCTGAGTATGATGAATAGCTATTCAATTATTATCACTGACTTTATCTAATTGAGTGTGTAATGGCTCATATTGAAAAATTTCTCCTTGAGTCTGTGGACAAATGATTGTTTAGTAAGATGCGTAAAGGAATTTATTTTGTAAAAGTTTTAATAATAAGTATGAATTAAACTTTTAATGGTGGAAGAAATGTGAGAAGATTTATTTAATGTAGAATGCATTTGTTTTTCAACACAACAGCAGCAGGGTTGCCATTTTGCTTTTGATCCAGAATCCTCAACAGGCTATATTACACCAAAAAAGCATTTACATCGCAATACTTACGTGCCACAAATTATTTCGGAGAGTGACGACAATATGTTGATCCACAAGGGACATATAATTAATTTCCTTTTTAAAAAAATTATCGATTACAGAACAAATTTACTTGCAAAAAGATGAATTTTTATTACGTAAATAAAAAATAACTTTTAATGAACCTAATAAATTTATCTGAAAGTCAGACAATTAAGTAATAAAAGTGGGTGATGGTAAAAGTTAATAATGCACAGCTTAACATCTGACTTTTAATCTACTGATATGTAGAATATATATCATAATTTTCATCAGCCGTAAATAAAATATGTTCCGTTGTAAACTTGAAGTGTGTAATAATCAAACTTAGGTCAGGAGTTTCTTTCTTTTTTCTTTCAAAAAAAAAATGCAGCATATCTCTGCATGCAAAATGGTAGTTGTCTACTAATAAAATGAAATAATCATACCCATCAGCAACAGGTCCCAATGCTGTGTCCTCATATTTAGTATGTTCTGATACAGGCTGCAAAAGAAAAGCATTGTGTGATAAATCCCTTACTCATTAGAAAGAAGAAAATTCAAATAAATTAATTAGAAAACAGTAGATTTAAATAACCTAGGACATAAAAGAGAAACTATTAAATATACAAAGAAAATTAAAACAAAAAATAATTAAAACAAGGGACAAAGTAAAATTTTTTTATTTTTTTTTACAATAAGTTACAGGAGAATGTGTAGAAAAAGAACTTAATATCACAAAAATTATTCAAAATTCATTTTTTCCTGTCAGCTGGTCAGTGAGAGATACTAGAGTACAGTGTTACTAGAAAGATAAGGTATTAATGACAGTTGTGCTTATTTGACGAGTTATATTCAATATTTTATTTTATTTGGATAAACTTACATCATGAAGCTCTAACACTGCATTAATGTAAGATATTATGTGAGGAGATAGTATAAAGTTAAAGCAAAATCACTAAAGCTCAAACTGTGAAAGAAATTGCTGTCATTATCGAATGAATATTATCAATATTAAAGAATTTGTGACCACAGCAGCCTGAGTAATCAACATTACATCATTAATCAAATAATGACAAAAAAATATGGATGAGATCCATAGTACAGCACATACAAATTAAACAGCATTCCATTGAGCAATAACAATACCGGGAGCACGTATCAGTTAATAATGAATATGGTGTATGAAATATCACAATTTAAAGGTTTCCAAACCAATTAATTATATCAATAAACTAACACATTACACCAAAATGTACATTTTCAACAAATGAATTCACTCACAAACTTTATGCGATGAAACACAACATATTCAAAGGAATGGTGAGCATCAAATGATTGAAGTAGTACCAGTTTCGAATGTGCTCATTCATTACCACACAAAGGCAACCAAGCAAGTTAAAACAAATTCTTCAATGCAAACACCAGCTGTGTGCTTGGAATATCAATGCTGATTCAGACTATTAGGAAATAATTTACTGTACACCTCTATGCGAGATACAAACATACCTCTTCCTTAATACGTATAGAATTTACTAACTTCATATCCCTTCCTCTTGGCCTCTTCTGAGATTGATTACCACTCATGCTGTAAGCAAACACACAACAGTCAGCACAGACAAGTAACATCTAATGGTTTGTTATAAAGATACAAGTTTGAATAGAGATGTTACTTTCAGATATTGTTGTCAATTTAAATACTTATATTAAATATTAATCACTGGTCATTCGCTCCACTAACTGCTACAATATTTAACAAATATCATAAGCATCTGTAAATTAAAGATAAATTGTAGCATACCAAACTCAAAAGTACACAAAATTTACGAATATATTTCTTTAAACTTTTTCACATCAAAACAAAAAAAAAACCTTAAATAATGATTATTAATTAATTTATCTACGAATTAATTATATTGCAGTGTCACAGTGGACACATCCTTACAAACCTATTCTCCTCTTTCA
The DNA here is from genome assembly GCA_031002005.1 of Vandiemenella viatica. NCBI lineage: Eukaryota > Metazoa > Arthropoda > Insecta > Orthoptera > Morabidae > Vandiemenella > Vandiemenella viatica. Next base: position 1,398,515 of record JARYHS010001113.1, read on the forward strand.
TATTTACTTTCTTTAAGTCTTTGCGGACAGTTTTACACTCACTTGCTTTTAGTTTCTATAATAAAATTTTGATCACTATATTTGATACTTGAGTATCATTTCTAAATCACGTACAAAAGAAGAATTATTACTCTTAGTTCCTAAAATCAACTCCCAGCTACAAATTTTACTTCTCTTCTCTACTTCCCATAATTCCACTAAGATCATACTGGGTCCCTTAACCAATATATGCCTTGTACACTTTGAGTACTGTTTATACGGACCTTATCTTTTAATATAATTGTATTATGCAATGATCTCCACCACTATTTCTGGCTCTCTATCTTTGCACGCCCTCCAACTCTAATAATTGATACCTAAAAGTTGGGTCACATAATATGCCACTATATTCAAGTAGTGATCTCACCAATGATTTTACCCAATTGATTCACTTCTTTGGTTTGCCTGCTCTGCAGTAAATGAAAGTTGATGAAACCTCATCCCCAATTGCCCAATGTGCCCAGCCCACTACAGATAACAGTCAAATATGAGGGTGAGTCAAATGAAAACCTTAAATTTGTAATAAAAAATCGAAATTTCACGCCATTATGCTATAAGTTGGTAAGCGTGCTACAAACAGCATAAAGAATGGCCTGTAGGAGGCAGCATAGTGCAGATGCACAAATACCATTGCAGTATCAGTATAAAGATTGCTGCCCCACTTGAGACTTGCACCAGGGTAGAATAGTGTTCCGTTATTCGGTTTTTTAGTAGTGAAGGTGTGAAACCTATTGAAATTCATCGAAGAATGAAGGTTTAGTACGGTGATGCATGTTTGTCACAGCAGCAAGTCTACAGATGGAGTAGGAAATTTTCAAATGGTTTGACTTCAGTGGAAGCTGTTCCTCATCCAGGTCAGGCACAACGAGTTGTGACTCCACAGAACATTGAAGCAGTTGAAGCCATACTGATGGAAAACCACCGAGTGACACTGAATGACATTGCAGCATGTTTAAGGATTAGTCAGCACACCACATTATGCATGATGTGCTCCAGTTTCACAAAGTGTCTGCAAGATCGGTGCCACGGCAGCTGACTCCTAAAATGAGAGAATGACGTGTTGATGCTTGTGAAGAACTTCTTCGGCGCCTTGCAAGAATCGTTACTGGGGACGAAACCTGGGTTCACTTCCACCAACCGGAAATGAAAAGAGCGAGCAAGGAATGGCGCCATTCCTCATCACCAAAACCAAAGAAGTTACGAACAGAACCATCAGCAGGGAAGGTTATGCTGACTCTCTTTTGGGACAAAAAAGGCATCTTTTGGAGCATTACATGCCTAGAGGGACCACTGTCACCAGTGTATCATGAACAGATCTCCTAAAAAATCATCTTCGGCCTGCAATCAAATCAAAGCGACGTGGATTGCTGTCATCAGGTGTCCTTTTGCAACATGACAATGCAAGGCCCCACACTGCCCATACAACAGTTGCAATAATCACAGACCTGGATTTTGAGTGTATTCCTCATCCACCATACTCACCAGACCTTGCCCCAAGTGATTTCCATATGTTTGCACCACTCATAGAAGCAATGGGAGGAAAGAAATAATATTTAAAAAATATTTAAGGTTCTCATTTGATTTGCCCTTTTATTATGCCAATAGATTTGCACTTTACGTTTTTCAACAAGCAATTTGTACTTCACCATACAATTATAAAGAATTTCTAGTGGTTTTTTTTTTTTTTTAATTGTGTACCCAATTTAATTTGATTTGAATGCAATGGAGAATCATTTGGGTGGTTATTTCACTACAACCCCACTCCCTTTACCTGTACCTACCAACTTTTGTGCTCTACAACTTTGAATTTTTAATTATTTCAGTATCTGTGGTAAATTGTTCATCAACTTTCATTGAAAATTTTTACCAAGCCTGATCCACTTACCTGCTAAAGAAAATCTTCTCACAACCATATGCTGGAAAACAAGAGCAAGTTTGTAGTTACAGTTACTTTTTTCCTTTCATGCATCTCTAGTAATTCTTCTACCAATATCTTTCCAGACGTCATCACCAATTAATGACTATCTCCATCCTACTCCCATCTGCAATAAATCCTATTCCAGCTCCCTTATCATATCACTTACGCATTGTGTTCTGCAGTAATTTCAGGAGATAAATTTGGAAGCCCTTGTCTCCAACCCCTCCAACTCCTGTATTTGATACCAAAATTTGGGTCCCATACTACTACATGATATTTAAGGAAAGGTCTGACCAATGTTTTGTAAACCAATTTCCATACATCTCTGGTTTATCCCCTGATTACTCTCTCCAATAAGTGTAATTTTTTAAATGCTACTTCGTGTCAAATGTATTCTGCCCAGTTGAGTTTGATATCAAATGTTATGACAAGGTTTTCGCATTTAAGACTTTCAACAAATCATTTATCCCCCTTTAAATAATTATAATCAACCTTTAGTTTTTTATATGTGTACCTAATAAGCAGACACTTCAATGGTTTTACCGAGTGTGGTGGTGTAATGGTTAGCATTTTCGCCTCGCACTCACGAGGACGCCGGTTCGAATCCCTGTCTGGGCATCCAGATTTGGGTTTTCAATGGTTTCCCAAATCACTCCAGGCAAATGCCAGGATGCTTCCTTCAAAAGGCCATGGCCGAATTCCTTCCTTTTCCTTGCCCCCCATCCCTTCCCGCCTCTAAAGACCTCACTGTTAAGAGAAATTAAGCAGTTAAAACAACAAAAAAAATTTCAATGGTTTTAACTTTACCCCATGATCACAAACTCAGTTAGATATTCTCTCCAATCATCCGGCAGCTCTTCACAGTATTTTACCTTTAGATTTTTATTGTATGGCATTATTTCATCTGTAAACAACCTAGTCTGATAGTTATTGAGAAATATAATCATTTATTACAATGACAAGTTACAGTATTACCAATATTCTATACAGTAACACTTCTATTTTCACTTCCACTTCTGATACTGAATTTCCCATTACATTAGCTGTTTACTAATAAAATCAAATAATCCTACCTATCAGTAACATGGTCCGATACAGTGTCCTCAAATTCTGCATCTTCTGATAGTGGCTGCAAAAGTAATACCAATCTGTGTTCAATGAGTTAAACATAACAATAAAGGAAATTCAATGAAAGTAATAACAAAATAGTAGAGTCAAATAACCTTTGAGACACTAAATGAAAAATTTAATAAAAAAATAAAAGAAAATTTAAGTGCAAAACCCATCAGAACTAGGGGCAAATTCAATATTTTTCTACAGATTTTTAGAGATTATATATAGAAAAAGCATTTACTATCACAAAAAAGTTTTACAAATTATTTTTTTGCTGTGAGCTGCTCAATGACATATGTTGGGACATAAATCACTTAGACGACACATTCAACGGGTTAATTTCTATATTGTATTTTAATTAGATGTACTTATGTCATAAAGTGTAAACAATACATGAATCCGAGATATTATGTGAGTAAATTTCATAAGCTGAAAGCAAAATCACAGGAGCTCCAATACTGAAACAAATTACTGTCGCTATGAAATGGAAAAATACCAATAATGCAATAAAATTCATGAATTGAATAGGTGAAGGAATCAGCAGCACTTTATTGATCATATAATCACAAACAAATAGGGACTTGAAGGCAAGGTACAGTACATAAAAATTAAATAGCTTTCAAAATGAATACACTGTTAATTTATGAATGTTTCTCGGGAAACAAACTGAGTAATTGTATTATTCATATACAATATTTTGGGGACACAAATCTCCGTCACCATCTACAGGTCTTATGACCACATCTGAAGATGACAGCGGAGATTTATGTTGCCGAAAAATTGTGTAAAAACAATAATATTACTTGGACTGTTTCCTGAGAAACATTTATAAATAAATAGCTTTCCATTGACCAATATAAATGCCTGTAACATCTATCAAATAATAGTGAATATATTGTGTATAATGTCAATAAGAGCACCCTTTCTCTGAATCATAAACTGATTGTAGTGACAAACTAATTCTTCACACCAACTTTCAACAAATGAATATACTCGCAAATGTTACACAGTAAAATATGACATTTATATTAATGAACAGCAAACATCAAATGTTGGAAGTTGTACAGGTTAATGAGTAGAATATGCTCATTCATGATCGTGCAAAGCCAGCCACATCAGTTAAAACAAACATTTTGAAGCAATGATCAGTCATTTGCAAGGAAGGTTAACACTGATATGGTCTACTAAGCAATATTTTACTATACACCTCGATAAAGGTAACAAACATACCTCTTCTTTAATACGTTTAGCTTTTACTGACTTCATATCACTTTCTCTTGGCCTCTTCAGAGATTGATTAACAGTCCTACTGTAAGCAAACACACAACCGTCAGCACAGACAAGTAATATTAAGCCGTTTTAGGACAAAGATACAACAATTTCGAATGGATATGTTCCACTGTCATATGTTGTCCTTTTAAATAATTATATTAAATATTCATCATAGTTCCAATACACCACTGAGTGCTATATCATTATGCACATATCATAGATATCTCTCAATGAGTGATAATTTGTAGCATATCAAATTAAAAAATAAACAAAGTTTTAGGATAAATTTATTTAAATCTTTTCACATTAATACAACAAGCTAAAATAATAATTAATATTAATTTAATGGTGACTTAATTGTATTGCAATGTCTCAGTAACAACTTCCTGACAAACATGTACTGCTGTTTCTAGATTACTTTCTTCAACTTTTATAGATAAGTTTTCCCATTCACTAGCTTTTGTAAATTTAAATACTTTGGGTGTCTATGATAAACTTTTGATAGCTATCTTTCATAATTTATTGCCATCTCTGAATAACTTATTTACAAAAGAAAAATTTTCTACTTCCTATTGACTAAAATCAATTGCCAGCTTCAGATTTTACTTTTTTGAAATGCACTTAATATTTCCATTAACATCCTGCCAAGATTCATCACTAATATATGCCCTGCATAATATCAGCAAGGTTTACACTGTCTTCTAACATGTATTAATGCCTATTCACTTAAGAAAAGAAGAAGACATACAGTATATCCCAGTCTGGATCACGTCAGATTAATGTAATATTCACATTCAAGACCTCTTCCAGTGGGATAGAACCATTATTAGCAGCGCTAAGATATTACTATGGAAGTTTATTCCTTAATACCTAAAGGACAACTAACCAGTTTTACCATCTGGGAAATTCTGGTTGTTCAGCCATAAAGGAAAACCTTTAGTATAATCAGCAATAGAAAGGGTAGAAAGCCATCCCACCAAGACTATTGTCAGGATCTCTAAATGCTGAATCGTGCAGTCCAGTAATTGGCAAAGTTTTTATTTGCACTACACCATTAACTGTTTTAGTACTTTGTGTGGGAGGGAATATTCTGCAAAAAATAATTATTGTTTTCAAGTGACATGACCTGGTTACCAAAATTCAAATTATTACCCAACTATAAATCAAATTACCCACTCCAACCAAAATTAACAACACATCACGGCTGTCTGTAGCAAAAATTTGCTGTATTACATACATATGTTTCTTTATCGTACCACATGGTTGAAGGATCAACCATAATATTCTGAATTTAAGCACGTCTTTTTTTGTTACTGTACCACCCTTTCTTTCACAGCAGCCAGTACTATGGTTTACAATGAAGAGCCAAAGAAACTGTTATAGGCATGCGTATGCAAACACAGAGATATTTAGACACTCAGAGTACGGCGCTGTGGTCGACAATGCCTACATAAGACAACAGGTGTCTGGCGCAGGCGTTAGATCGGCTACTGCTGCTACAATGGCAGGCTATCACGATTTAAGTGAGTTTGAACGTGGTGTTATAGTCGGCGTACGAGAGATGGGACACAGCATCTCTGAGATAGCGATGAGGTGGGGATTTCCCCTCCGACCATTTCACAAGTGCGCCGAGAATATCAGGAATCCAGTAACACTTCAAATGTCTGACATCACTGTGGCAGGAAAAAGATCCTGCAAGAACAGGACCAATGAGGACTGAACAGAATCGTTAAATTGCTTTGGATATCAATGCTGGGCCATCAACAAGTGTCAGCGTGCAAACCATTCAATGAAACATCATCGATATAGGCTTTCAGAGCTGAAAGCCCATTTGTGCATCCCCGTTGAGGGCACAACACAAAACTTTACGCCTCACCTGATCCCGTCAACACCGACATTGGACTGTTGATGATAGTAAACATGTTTTTCTGGTCTGTCGAGTATCATTTCCAATTGTATCGAGCGGATGGACGTGTACTGATAAGGAGACAACCTCATGAATACATTGACTGTTCAAGCTGGTGGAGGCATTGTAATGGTGTTGGAGTGACATGGGACCCCTGATACGTCTAGATACGACTTTGACAAGTGACACATATATACGCATCCTGGCCAATCACCGGCAACCATTCATGTCCATTGTGCATTCCGATGCACTTCAACAATTCCAGCAGGACAATGGGACACCCCACACGTACAGAATTGCTACAGAGTGGCTCCAGGAACACTCTTCTGAGATTAAACACCTCCGCTGGCCACCAAACTCCCCAGACATGAACATTATTGAGCATATCTGGGATGGCTTGCAACGTGCTGTTCAGAAGAAATCTTCATCCTCTCGTACTCTTACAGATTTATGGACAGCCTTGCAGGATGCATGGTGTCAAGTCCCTCCAGCACTACTTCAGACATTACTCGAGTCCATGCCACGTTTTGTTGTGGCACTTCTGTGTACTTGCAGGGGTTCTACACGATATTACGCAGGTGTACCAGCTTCTTTGGCTCTTCAGTGTATTTTCTTATATCTGTAATTAATAATATGTAGTGCTAGGAAGCATGGAACAATTCCAGAGATGGATACTTTGTGGGATTTATGATCTGTTTACAACATAAAGTCGCAAATATGAACATCATCTGATGCCTAAAATTTGGTTTCCATAATACACCACTGTATTCAAGCAGTGATCTCATCAAGGTTTTTTACCCAGTTCAATTGCTTCTTTGGCTTATCTCCTTATCACTCTATCCAGTGAATGAAGGTTTAGGAAACCTCGTCTTATCGCTTGTCCAATGTGCCCAGCCAAATTCTGATTGCTGTCAAATATTATGGCAGTACATTTGCACTTAATTTTTCAACAAGCAATTGGCTCTGCACCATACAAACCAGAAGAACTACTAGTTTTTTTTAAACTTCTATGTCTAATTTAACTACAATTTAACTGTAAATATTTGAGTAGCAATTTTACTATACTTTCCTGTACCTGCCTACTTTTTCCCCTTTACAAATTTAACAGTCACTTTTTTCCTTCCACGCATCTCTCCTAATTAGTCTTTCCATGCCTCATTGAACACTAACATGGCTATCTCCACTCTCTTCCCATATTCCAATGAATCCCATTCCAGCTCTTTTATCATATCAGCTACTGAGCATGTTCTGCAGTAATTTCTAGAGTCAAATCTAACAGCCCCTTCTCTACACCCCCACCAACTCCTGTATTTGATACAAAAAATGTGGGTTCCATACTACACACAACATGATATTCAAGCAATGGTCTAACCAATATTTTATAACCCAATTTCCTTAATTCTCTGGTTCATCCCCTCATTACTCTCCCCCATAAGCAAAATTTTTTAAACCTTTTCCTACTTCCTGTCAAATGTATTCTGCCAAGTTGAGTTTGTCATTAAATGTTATGACAAGAAGGAATGGGAAGGAATTCGGTCATGGACTTTTTGAAGGAAGCATTTGCCTGGACTGATGTGGGAAAACCATGGAAAACCCAAATCTGGATGACCAGTTGGGAATTCGACCGGCGTCCTCCTGAATGCAAGGCCAGAGCATTAACAGCCACACCCCATCACTAAAAAATGGCGTTTCGCAACACTGATAGAACAGATAATGAATTTTAATCATCTAGACTGTGAAATCAGTTATGACACAGAAAATGATGTAGAGAAAAAGACCAACAAACTTCAATCAGTATTTGGGACAATAAATGTTTAAACAATGAAAATCTTTAAAATGATGGATGACCTGACTTTGCTGTATTGATACGAATCTTGGATATGTAAAGCAAGAGATAAGAGTAAAATTAAGGCAGCAGAAATGAGATTTCTTAAGACGGTAAAAGGCTGTACTAAACAAGACAATATAGGAAATGAAAAAATTGGCAGAAATGTAGACTGGACCAAAATGTACAGTGAAAACATTTCCACTTCTGGCAAAACAGTACATATCAGTGGGACACAGGTACGTTGGTGGACCTAGGCAGACGTATAGGCCTATACTAGGAAGACATGGTAAGAAAATAAACATTTGAAGATGGAACAGGCATTAATGCCTAATCCTTGATGTGAAAAAAAAAACCAGAACATCACAGTCAGTACCAGGTGACATTGAAGACCACTTCCTATGAACTAGGGCAACACTTAGTTAATCATATGGGAGTGTCCTCCTTAGTACTTGATGGATAAAAAATAAGTTTACCAGCCAAGAAATTCCAGTTGTTACACTAGAAAGGAAAACCTTTAATATCATCGGTGATGGAATGGCTACAGGGCCATCAAGACCACAATGGGAAGCTCTACATCAGGGGTGGCCTACCCGCGGCATGAACATTTTTGCGGCCCGCGAGATTCGTCACACTTTTACAAAATATATTTATTTTATAATGGCCAAAGTAGTGAAAACCAATGTATTGTAACAATACATTATTTGTGCATCCATATATTTAAAAGATAACTTTGATTTTAAAATAATTATCTTGCGAATATATGAAACATATTGCCTATTTTAAATACGTATTTACAATTATGAGTTCGCAGAATAATTAAATTATGTGGAGATATATAATTTTATATATGGCCGACGATGTTATGATGCATTTCCAGTGTCCCGCAAGGTCATTTGGGTTGGCCACCCCTACGCTATATGCTTAGCTGTTCTCACTAGTGTAATTTTTATTTACTCTCCCCAATTATCATGTTTTAGATTTTTAATAATTACAGCATGTATCTCCATGCAAACTGGTAGCTGTTTACTAATAAAATGAATTAATCATACCCGTGAGCAACAGGTCCCAACACTGTGTCCTCATATTCAGAATCTTCCGACAGTGGCTGAAAAAGTAAAAGCAATGTGTGATCAATCACTTACAATTAAAATCCATGAAAGTAATTCCAAAGCTAAGAAATCGTGCAGATACAAAGAGAAACTATTCATAAATATGGATAGAAAATTTAAGTGAATAAATAATAAGAACAATGGACAAAGCAAAACATTTGGGTAATATCAAGATGGGGATACCAATGTGGCC